>OX276418.1:0-281593 GCA_946251805.1 Cybosia mesomella | reverse complement strand
GACACAATTGAGGAAATCGCTATAAGGATGAGGATGACATTAAAAAATAGTCAATTCTTCAACTTACTTCAGACCTATTTATTTCAAAGCCTTCCAATTCAATGAGCAATGTGTCCAAATATAGAACCGGTTTCAATAAATTAGATTTAGATCTAGATTAGATTCCTATCGTCTGCTATAGTAGTATTACACTAATAAATGTGTAAATTACGATGGCTTGAGTATAAAAACCAGTCATATAAACCGAAGCACGGGCAGGTTGCTAGTTATGTATGCAATAGTCTCATTAATCTGGTCCAGTAAACGACAAAGGTGGTTAACACAATATTTACAAACTTTTTTTACATAGGAATACATGAACCAATAGTGGATGTTAAGTAATTTTATAATTCCCAGAAGACAAAGTTAATATTATTCATGTTTTATTTATTGTTTAGTGAAAGGGTTAGTGCTAGGGTGATCAATAGATTAGAATTTGTTAAGCGACTTCTGTTGTTGACTGTACTTCAGTAGTTGGGCACATCAAGATGAAGTTAACGTTAAGGGGTTTATGGGTTTCTGTTGCAGATTTACAGATGATGCTCTAGGGCAGGCTCCTCAGGCTTGAACCACTATTATATAAGTTTAATTTAACTAAATCAAATTATAGATATTGATTTAGTTTTATAATTTAATATTTTAATTTGGCAGTTTATAGTCTTATGTTTATTCCAAGACAGGCTGTATATTGGGTAGCATTTATTTGAACTCAAATTGTGATGTTTCAAATTTGCTCTATTACCACATATGCTGTCAAATCAACTTACAGATCTTGTGCATTACAATGGCTGCTTCATGCACATTGCTAACATAAATGACTTTAATAAGTTTTTACATTGATTTAAGTGATAAGCATAATAAGCCATTGTCATTGTAATGCATATTTTTGTACCAAGAGAGATTAGTGTAGATAAAATAGGTAAATTATAAAACAAAAGTTGAGCAAAATTTGTCATGTAATTTACCATTTTAAAAAACATAAAACAAACATAAACATAAACTCACGCCTATATCCCCGAAGGGGTAGGCAGAGGTGCTAGCACCCACATTTCGCCAGTTTATGTTTAGGTCCCAATGTAATAGGTGGCGAGCCTATTGCCATTAACCGGGCACTTATAAACCTGTGATAAATACACACATAACTTCGAAAAGCATCGGAAAGTCATTGGTGTGTGCCATGGTAAAACCTGGGATCAAACCCGAGACCTCGTCTCAGCAGTCCATTACCCATACCACTAGGCTACCGCGGCTCAAAAATTTTATTTTTTCTAAAAAAAATCTAAAAAGAATTATCTTCAAAGATAATTTTTATTTTTTAAAATTTGATATTATTCACATGCAAACAGGCAAAGGTCAGTCGACGGTTCGTTCCGCGATGATGCGGTATTTAGAGGTCGACATAGTAGCGTTCTTAAAGGAATCTTATCAGTTTTACTGTTCTTTGTCGTGTTTACTCTACACGGGAATTAACGGGAGAAAGACACTCCTTCGCAATGATATATCTACTTATATTAATGGATAAAAACATTAACGATACAAAACCTGCACCGATATGACAACATACAAAGTAATTTATATCTTATTTCAAATTTTTTGCAATTAAATTGACTAATACTAACCCGATTTATTGATTAAATATTGCAATATTTAAAGAGATATCTTCCTATGACTATAGTACAATCGACACGCTGCACCCCCTAAATTGCATTCGTATTATGAATCACTACAGTTTTACTTAGAAAACTGGAAAAGAAACCCGAAAATAATAACTAAAAATATAAGAGATTGCGCTAGAAAGAAATAGGTATGATTATCCGGCCGCTTTGAATATATTACAATATGCTGCAAACGTCGCATTGTTACGTCACTTTCGCACGCGGCCGGGTTATACGCAAGGGAGACGGGGACAAGCCTCGGCAATCCCACCCACTTCTAATCGATTTTTATTTAACTGAAGACATTTTTTCCTCCATAAAACACTTATTTACAAATAAAACAACAATCTCTATTTTATAAATACTGTCTACGCACATGAAAGTAAAAAAAAACAAATACTCACCGTGAAAATTTTCACAAGTCGTCCCGTTTGACAAGGAACAAATTTAGATACGCTCGTAATTCACACAATAAACACTGTATACGTGTAGCGTTACGCTAAACGTAATTAATATAATTTTGCGAAAGCGCGGGTGTCGTCCTTCAGAGGTTGTCGCAACATATTTTTTATGTTTTCCAGTAATTTTTAACTGGGGACTAACATCGATCGCGGAGCCATGACAGATAGATTTTCAACTGAATGAAGTTGGTTGCGGTCGCTCAGCTGACGGCCGACCAGACGCGGCTGAGCTTTTTTTCTAGTCGGAGTAGTGAAGTAAGCTGTAAGCGCACTCTACAGAGGTTAGTGACCTATGCAGAATATAATTAGGGTTCCATAAACGAGCTTGCAAATGACATATAATGCTGTTTATGTTTTGAAAATACAATTCTCATTTTTTATGTCTCGAAATCAAAATAAATTTGGTACATAATTTCCTTACTTATACACTTGGAAGTGTTTCAAATCAAATCGAAGTTAATTTATTCCATCCACTCCTTCATGATCGGCCTCACCGCCGCAATGGTGGATTCCCCTAACCTTGGATGCTCAAGTCGCACCCTCCATGTCTCCATGAGTTCCCCGGCGGAGCTGGGACCACTGAGCCCTGATTTCTCGGGGTTCCGGCCTATGGCCCCGCTCCAGCGCCTCCTTGCGCCATTGATACAACAGCACAAGGGCTCTCGCTTCCAGGTCCCATGGAGGGGTCCCAGCTAGGAGACATGCCACCTCGACTGAGATCGTGCGATACCCGCTGATGACTCTGACTGCCATCGCTTTTAACGGGCTGTTTAGAACAGCCACGTTGCGGGCCGCCAGAGTCTCCGCCCATACGGGGGCCCCGAACAGGGCTATGCTTCGCACGATCCCCAGGTACAGTCTCCTAGTGGGGGCGTTGGGTCCCTTGACGTTGTGCATCAGCCACGATAGGGCGGCCGCAGCCCCCCTCAGTTTCGGGACCAGACTTCGGAGATGAGGTCCGAAGTTCCATCGGCTATCGCGTACGAGCCCAAGGTACTTCATCGTGGGCTCGATGCCGATGCTTACGCCCCATACGGTTATGCTGGTTCCCGCAAGTGGCCCCCTCCAAGGCCCGTGAAAACACATAGCCTCAGATTTGTGGAGAGCCAACTCAAGTCCCAGCTGCCGCATTCGACCCACGACTTGAGCAACCCCTGCCGTGGCCTTTAGTGCCGCGCTGCGGTACGTTGCTCCCCGCGCCATAACGTGGGTGTCGTCAGCATAACAAATTATGCTTACACCCTCGAGCAACGTACCGCGCAGCACCCAGTCGTATCCGATGTTCCACAGGAGTGGCCCTAGGACCGACCCCTGCGGAACAGCGTACGACACTTCTCGCCGCCCTGGCCCTAGCCAGCTCGGGTAAACTATGGCCCACTCGGATAGGTATGCCTCAACAATGCGGCGGAGGTAAGGAGGCACTCCATGATACGCGAGAGCCTCCCTAACGCAGCTCCAGGGTAGGGTGTTGAAGGCGTTGGCGATGTCGAGAGACACCGCCACCACCACTCCACCCCGCGAGACTACTTCCTCCGCCAGGCGCCTAACGCGCATGATCGCTTCCACGGTAACATCATGACAGTAACAGAGATTCTTAGAACAAAATAACAAATTTTTAGATCTCCTATGTCCCAATTATACCAAAATTAGGTGCTAGGGCCATTCCCGGTTTCGAGATGGCTCTTCGGGTAATGCACAGAAAGAAAGGAAATACGTATATTTTATTGCAAAACACAACATAGAATAAGTAGGTTAGCTCATTAGCCAGGCAATCAATACTCAATAATTTATTGTATTCAACAGGGTGAACTTAGGTGGTAGGTTATAAATTGTACGGGCCAACCGTACAGATTCATCAGAATTATGTAGAATGTAGGTCAATACTCAGTTCGCGTCGATCACATACATTGCACATATCATTAGTTCACGTTTGCACTCCAATCACGGGCGACACGTACTCATTATCACTTAGCATTTAATTATATCAATTATTAGCACTAATATCAATTAGTAATTTTATGTATCAGTATTTCACAACTCTATCATTTCCCATAAACTACCGGTGTTCCGTACACAAATAATATAGTGGTCATGGACTCTGTCAGGCACAGTAAAGTTCAAGGGAGAGTTTACACCTTTTAGTAACGTAGTTATCATCAGGAGTACCTAAGACTTGAAAATAAGACATCTTACTACGGTCGCGCGTTTAGCTAAGGCCGCGCGCTCGTGAAACTGTTTTACCGGGTATAAGAGCAGAACAATTACCGCCGGGCTCCGGTGGGAGGGTAGGTAGACTCAATAAGTGCAGGATCGACGTGTTAGACACACATGGCCAATGGGCTCACTGCTAGGTAGGCGAAAGACCATGCGAAATCGAGGAGCTAGAGCTGGGAAGTGGACCCCGGGTTCCGAGATGAAAGCCTGGGATGCAACTAAGGTTCAACCCTGAGATAATGAGGTATCATTCACTTCGGGGTGCGAGGGATATGCTCTATGGGCAACCTTACACCCCGGAGTCTTAAGACCCGACACGGCGTGCGGTTTTAGTCGGTTCAAACCCGACCAAATATGAAAAAGCGGAGTAGGAGAGCGTACCCCGGGCTCCAAAGTGCAAGTTTTATATGCAACTGGGGCTGGCGCTCCGGTGAGGAACAGACAAAATAAAACTTACCATGGTATAGGATGAGCCCAATCCAGTTGAACTCTCCGCGGCGCAACTAGCGACATCTTGTATTTGGTTCCGTTAATCACTTTCTATGCTTAACTGCTAACACTTACACTGACTACTCATTGCACTGCATTTATTTTTATAAAAATCGTAATAAAAAATGCCTGCTGTATACTGGATTGATGTGTCATACCTGAAACAAAAAAAATAATTGAAATAACACTATATTTTAACACAAGCACAAGCTCGGAATACAAGTGAAAACTGAACAATTACGTGTGTATTTTTGGAATCGTTAGGAAATCTACTTACTCTATCTATACTAATATTATAAAGAGTTAAAGTTTATGAGTTTCTGATGTTGTGAGTTTGTGAGAAACCCTACAACCTCACAACATCATAAACTCACAAACTTTCTCAAACTTTCTCTGGATCCACTGAACTAATTTTGAGAATTCTTTTACTAATAGACAGCCAGTGTCATAGGCTATATACCATCACGCTGCTACATAAGGGAGTGCAACAGTAATCATAAATGTCAACAAATCCGGCAGATTACACAATACACAATAAAGAAAACTAAATACTATGATCTCACAAACGAGTTAATCAAAAACGGTTACGTGGTTAATTTGTATGCAGTGGAAGTGCGAGCGAGAGGCATACCAGCAAAATCTCTCTATAGCCTACTTAGAGATTTAGGCCTATCTAGGGGGAATACAATAAGCTCATTACTAGGACGAATGTCTAAAGCGGTACTATTAGGTTCGCATCAAATTTGGTTAGGCAGGGAGGGGAACTTGGGTAGTGAAGGTGAGTGTTGATGTATACATCAACAAAAGGGGCCCCTTCTAAACCTAAACTTGGGTCGCAAGTCCCAAGCACTGTCTCGAGTTCCCAACTCAGTAACGCGATGGACCCGGCACCCGCACGGAGAATCCATGGATTGCTAAGAATATCAGTCTCATTCTATGAAAACTAATAATTTACGGGTATATATGGGTTGAAGTGGGGTGCAACGGGAGTTCGAAATACGCCACAGGCGAAGCCGTGGAGGGCCAGCTAGTCAGAGTATACTTCAAGCGTTAGTATATATTATCTGATACAACGTTGACGGGATAGATGGCGCTGTTATCAAATATTGATTGAGGGGTCGGTAACGGTGTCGTCAGTTCAAAAACAAAAAGACTGAGCCCCTAAACCTTGTTATTATGGAAACTAGTGTTGCAAAACTCTCAAATATTATGACCAATCACGTCACACAAAACCAGTGGCGTATCTACCTTAGGTGGCACCCGATGCGGTAGTTGGTGGTGTCACCCCATCGAAAGTAAAAAGCTATAAATTTTCTATTATCTGTCACTACTTTTTTCATTATCTATCACTATAGAATAATACGCGTTAACAATTCACGCCAACCAAACAAAACATACTTCACGAAACAAATGAGAAATTTTGCAACTGAGACGTCTAACGTCAAAGATCGCGAGTATGGGACGGGGAATCCCCCACGACAGCGTCAGGCTCTTTTGCGGGAATCCCCGAATTATACATAGAGCTGAGAAAGTGCTACTGGAGGAATCCCCGAAAAAGAAATTTTTGTGCTAGCGATTTTTTGTTTGTTTGTACATTGTTCTTAAAGTTGAGAGACCAGGTGGGTGTCACCCCAAAAAAGGTGACACCCGCCGCCCCCCCTTTGCTACGCCACTGCACAGAACGGTCCCTTGATTGGTTATAAAAGCAAAATGTTTAGTATCGAATCTTAACAGGGACCCCCAACATCCTTGGGGCCTGCGCCAATCTCACCTGCCAGTCGGTGGTCGGTGCACCTGCTAAGCAGCGGACGAGGCCCTGACGCAGTCGCACCTCTCGGGGTTATAACCCTGTACTTCGATATCGCCAAAGGGTTGTGGAGGCCAGACGACAGTCGCTTTACGGAGATTAGCAGACCCCAACTGAATTGAATTTTGAAATGAAATGGAAATGATGAGCATCGTTCATTGGTAGTCCCGGTTGCATCCAAAGCCCGGGTCAGCTTTCCTACTCCTGTTTTTTGGCTTTTGTGGGAGCGACTGTCGTCTGACCTCAAAACCCCGAGAGGAAAGCCTACGCCTGAGCATCGTCCGAGCACCTGTACCGGCTTGGCTAAAAACTGTAAAGAAATCAATAACTCTGGAGTGATAGAACCTGCTGTCGTAGTAGCAGCAGTTAAAACATACTTACTATTATAACAATAATTATAATAGTTATATATATCGCAGCTAATTGGATGCCTAGGTCGTTTATTAAACGCCGGCTAGGCTGATAGGTAGTTGAACATGAGCGCAGGCCTGGGGGTGACAGTTGAGGCCGCCTGTCACCCCAGCAGAAGCAGCGACTAGCGCTCGTCCCCCAAACCGGGGCAAGACGGGGACACCGTGGTTCCCAAACCCGAGGGGGCTATCTCGAAACCGGAGATGGCCCAGGGTTTGTATCCGAAGGGATATCCGCACGAAAAAAAAAGGTAGTTGAACAAGTTTAACGACTTGGCGTATTGAAAAAACTGAAAGCCAGCCCGTCAAAGATAGCTGACCAAGACTCAGGCAAGTGAAGACGTTCAACAACTTTGCGAGTTGTTTTTCTTTCAAATATATGAGTACCTAAACTATTATACGCGGCATAGCCGTTTGTTGGTGGCTGAACTCCTCCGTAACCACTCGCACGATCTTGACCAAATTTACCGCGGTGATAGTGTGGACACTGAGGAGTGTTTTGAAACGAGATGGTTCATGTCCGATGTACCATTGAGGAATAATCACCGAGAAACAGCTTCACGAGCGCGCGGCCTTAGCTAAGGGCGCGAGCGTAGTAAAATGTCTTATTTCCAAGTAAGAGTCCTGCTCGCTCAGCTCAATTTATTTCAGTCGCGCTCTGCACTGAATTCCTAGTGAATATTACCCTAACACCTCCAGCTAACCTAAATTGCTTGTGTTAGGAGTGGGTGCGTCACATTCGAACCCATAACCTCTCGATCTTAAGCCCGACTCCTTTTTTTTTTTTTCATACCACTAAGGTGGCAGACAAGCACACGGCCCACCTGATGGGAAGCGGTTACCGCGGCCTATGGACGTGTGCAACACCAGTGGCGTTACACTCGCGCTGCCGACCCTGTAAAGGATAGGGGATGGGAAGAGTTTGGGAGGGGATGGGAAAGGAGTTTGGGAGGGGATGGGAAAGGAGTTTGGGAGGGGATGGGAAAGGAGTTTGGGAGGGGATGGGAAAGGAGTTTGGGCTCCGGCACTCTCACTCACCAAACGGAACGCAACAGTTCAAATACTGTTACTTGGCGTCGATATTCTGTGAGAGGGTGGTGCTTCCCCGGTCGAGTCGGGCCCATTCATGCACCGGCCAAAATGACTGTTGCTTGACTCTACCACCTACAAACCACTAAGCTACCGACGATTGTTGTTTATCATCCATTTGATTGAATACTGGCGTTCAATGAACGGTAAAGATAGTTACATACAGTACATTATTTTGTTGAGTTCGGTCTCAGTACATACGCGTAGAAACAAAAGATGATTCCCCGTGAAGGGACATAGGTACCCTCATGATCACTAATTACTAATTGCATATCAAATCCATCAAAGTATTTGGGACAAAATATTATATTTGGGACGCTCGTAACATTTCTTGCGTGCAGCAGGTGACTCCTACGCAGAACAGAAATACACGCGGTACAAATGATTTTAAATCTTTGACGTTGTGTTTAGACTGTCAAAATGGCGGGTTGTCAAATGATTTTTTCAGTAATTGTTTTGTGTCTATGTTTAACTTTTATCCATTTTAATGGATTCAGTTCAGTTATGTGTCCAGCTATAATGGATTTTGTAAATTCATATTTGATTAGAAGCCTGTTATACCTCCCTATTACCAATGAATGGTAAACTAATGACGCGAGCCCTTAAAGCCCATGATAAGTTTAATTATAATATATATATATCTATAGGATGCTGAGACGAGGTCTCGAGTTCGATCCCCAGTCGCCCCGGGCACACACCTCTGACTTTTCGTAGTTATGTGTGCATTAATAAATGTTAATTATCGCTCGCTTAATAATGTGCCCGGTAGATGGCAATAGGCTCGCCCCCTATTACATTGGCCCCCTATAACATAACTGGCGAATCGTGGGTGTGTAATACACCTCTACCTACCCCTTCGGGGATACAGGCGTGAAGTTATGTAATGTTATGTTATCTATCTATGATTGGTAGATTGACGCTCCACCGCCATCGTGCCCAGCGCCTACAACCAAAAGTGACATACAACTCGTCCAGCGTATCTAGCTTCTAAAGGGTGTACCTATTCGTCCGTTGTCAATAAAAATAATTTAAATTGATTTCTCTTGGCCCCATTGACGATATACCTGTTAATGGGGACAGCAAAACTCAATAAAAATAATTAAAATTTATTCCCGTAGTCCCCATTGACGATATCCCTATTACTGGGGACACCGAAACTCAATAAAAATAATTAATTTTATTCCTATTGTCCCCATTGACGGTGTCCCTGGTAATGGGAACAAGCGAAACTCAATAAAATAATTAAAGTTTGTCGTTATATCGAGACGTTAGAGCTGAGCTTTCATTGGCATAGTAATTATATACAACTAAGTGTTACTTTTCTTAATAACATACATTCCTAATGTTCTGTGTGAAATAGTTTATTATTTAATATTAAACATAAATATCGTAGGACAAAGTACACAACGCCATCTAGACCCAAACTAAGCAGAGCTTGTCATATGGGTTCTAGAATGCGGACTTATGTGAAGTAAATAAAAACATATTATACATAGAAACACCCAGACCAATGTAAATATACATATTTTCACTGAGCGGGAATCGAACCCGCGACCTCTGGCTTAGCAGTCGAACGCACTACACGCCACAGAGGTCGTTTTTATTTGTTTCTTAGTTGTCTAGTTAACTATGATAAAACAAGTATCCTTGAAAAGCATGCGCCGCCGGCGGCGGCCGAGGCGCACGCGCACAGGGATGCAGCTAGGTAACAAAGCGCACCGATAACATTGTTTTTGTGAAGCTCTCATTGGCTTATGTTAAACCCCACTGCAGAAAATATTTAACAGAAAAGGAACTAGTAAATGCATTGGTAAGATTTATTGTCCATAACTATAGGTATCAAGAATCATCTCATCTGAATTTCACCGGTGTTTAAACAACAAACTCAGGCTCTATCCTTATTTACAGTAGGTAATAACAACATCTGAGAAACCCCGAATTTTAACGATTTGCCAAAAACGTCACAGTAAAAAATGTTGCCATATATTATTTGCCAGGCGTTGTTACTATAAATGTTCGTAGTGACTGATTTAGGCGGGATTTAAGCCAATATAAACGGCTCTCACACGAGGTGTATGTATAAAGTAATTACAATATTGTTTAAAAGTAGGTATCTACCGTAAAATTTAGTACTTAGAGGGCATTAACATACAAAATTATTACACACACAGGCGTAGAGTTATAATTAGGTATATTATGTGTTGCGTAGAGAAGCTATTTAGAAGATATTTCATGCTCCATTTAAGTTTATTGCAGCGCGTACCTGGACCCTACAACATCTTTGAGGCCCAAGTTAACTTCAAGTCGGTGCTCCTGCTAAACCACGGACGGGGCTCTTGTGCAGACTCTCCCGATGTTAGGAGCTCAGATGATAGTCGCTCCCGGAAAGTCCACATACCAATCAAAAACCACAAGCGGACCCGCCAAAGCGCTAACTTGACGCAACTGAGAAATCTCTACAAAGATGATTATGATATAGTTACTTAGTTAAAAAGGTTTCGATATCCTTTTTAGAAATCTATTTCTACTAAAAAATTCATGAATAAAACTATAGGCGCTTAAGACTTTTCGGCAAATGTGACGCAATGGATTTTTTATCATGTAGCAATTTAACTGGTTGTTTCATATCGCTTAGCGACCTATATCGACCTGTCCTCGAGTGCAAGAAGTCTCTTGAAGGCGTCAATTCTCGTTAATAATCCCTACCGCATTTCCTCACCACCACCACCACCACCACCACCACCGATGGGTAGTGATCCAAGAAATATTGAGGAGTGCCACACGGGAAGTTCCAGAGAAAAATTAACTGTCTTGGAACCCGTAACAGAATTAATAAAGCGTTGGAAATATAAATAAATCGAAATAAGCAAACTGAGAAATAAAAGAGATACATACAATCCCACCTCTTTCCCAATGGGGTAGGCAGAGACCAGATGTTTCCACTTGCTACGGATCTGGCACACACCTCGCACGCTCGTCGGTTGCCACATCAAGCCAGGCCAGGTCGAGGGTATCCACTTGCCCTTGCCTTTCTTTAGATTGTCATCTTCTACCATATCACAACATTCCCATATCACGCTGTTCCGCACTCGGTCCACGTTAGGAGTCTGCATTATTGGCATGATGTTTCGGGATGCTTCAACTGGGCGTCAATTAGATACGACCTTATGCCAATAAAATAAATAAAATACCAAAAGCCAAGCAATTTAATCCCCCACCAATTCTGACGTTCTAAAACAAATGAAAGACCAATATAAATTAACTAAACTTTCCTTTGTTATTGTTTTAAAATGATGACAACACTTTCAGTACCATTCTATAAACTAATTTCACCACATCTTTTGCAATTATAAAATCTATGTGATTAAAATCCTTGTAAGGAACCTTGTACACCTCTATAACATTCTTCAGTTTCTTTCTGAGGAGCTCCACATCTTGAGGATCCGACAACCAATCGGACTCACTACAAAACATCCATATAGGAGTGTCTATGTTACTCAAATTGTAAGTTGGCGCCAACATCGTCCCATATTTCTCCGAATTCTCCATGCTACCGTAATCAAACTTACGGAAATCTTCGTTTATCAAACCCTGACCGTAGTGCATGAACTGCTTCATCGAAGCTCCTGATGGTAAATGTGAAGAGATCACAGGCAAATTACTGATATTCAGCTGCGAGTAATCAAAACCAAATGTCAGGAACATCATATTACTGCAGATAATATCTGCCAGCGTCCCTGAGCCGCAGATGAGTTTCTTCAACAACCTTGTCAACTTGCTGTCAGGTAAAAACTCATATTGTCCACCGCTCCTTGATACAGCTTGCAGCAGCGATGTTCCTGGTGCCATAAGTCGAATAATAGGCGAGCGGACCCTACTCACAAACGCAACAGGCGATAGCGCAACCATTAGAGATACTTTCTTGTTGTACTCAGGTTTTTCAGAAGCCATCACGAAAAACGCCGTTGTTCCTTGAGAATGGCCGATGTACTTTAAAGAAGTTCGGTTTGTAGTTTCTAGCACATAATCTATCATAGTTGGTAGGTCGTAGACACCGATTTCGTTCCAAGAAAAATCCCAATATGCAGTTACGGAAGGAGATATAGTAAGATGTGTCCGAGAGAATTTGTTTCCACGAGCATTACCTAACCAGACATCATACTCTTGTTGAGCTAGTAAATAGCCAAGTCCACTCTCAGGACCAGCCACGATAAAGTCGTCAGCACTGCCGAGGAGTCCATGCATAAGAAACACTGGCTCTTTCGAGCCAGGTATCCGGTATAGAGATAAAACGTAACCATCTTTAGTCACTGCTTCATGTAACTCAAAATCACGTCCGTACTTATTGACAAGCTGCGCAAAAGTAAAGTTCACATCTTCATTATTTCTTCCACTGTCGTATTCATTGAAGAACTCTTCGGCAACTTGCGCGTTATTGAGAGGGTTGGTATACGATGGCAGTTGTATAGAACCCAGTATGTTAGCCAGCTTGTACGGTGCTTTAGTAAAGGCGTGTGCAGCAGCCGTCAAGGTATTCGTTTGGATTGTCGACGATCTGACCACGTGTGGAGTCCTCGCTAGCTCATGTTCTAAGTCTGGTGTGGTTTGGCTAATAGCCGGAAATAAATCAGATAGTATTTGTCCGGAACAGCATTTTAACAGCACATAGATGATGACAACTTGCATCATATTGGACGACGAAGTTTAAACCGCTCTGCGCGGCGACTGAATGGCGAGATTCGTGTGATATGTAATTTTTTGTTATAATTATGCACGTTACATCATGCTGAATGCGTATTATTATAGCCTGGTTAGATATTATTATACATTCAAATGCCTTCAAAGGAATTGTTGGATGCTTGTATAATGAAACTCGAGCAGGGTTATCACACAGTATATATTATAACAGAGCTCCGAGCTTTACAACTGTTTCCAAAAGAATGCCCACTTTAATCCAGCTACCCTCTTTATATAATACTTGTTGAATCAACAATTGAGTGTTGATTAATTATATTATTACATGCAAAATTAAGTAACAATGATTATGGTATCAATATAAAATTCTAGGAATAATTATTCTATTCTCTTAATTACTCTAAAAATAGGAATAGTATAGGAAGTACGTCATAACGTATGGCGACTAGTTGTTAGGGCTTGATAACAGAATATAAATAACTTGATATCTATTAACAAACGACTGACCAGAAAACATGGTATTTGTGTATTGGTATTGTTAGCAGATGATCTCAAGTGCTCGATAAGGCTGCTTGCTGCTTTAAGCAGGAGGAATGAAGTATCTTTAATGCATCTAAAGGCCCTGTATGATTTCGAAGCTGATACAATGTAAGATAGAACACACAAGTATGTGTTTTCGGAATTACATTAAAAGATTAAAAATTCAGGCTTTATTTACTATAACGTAAGGTCTGGCGTTCTGTGTTTGATAGATACTTAGACATGTGCACAAGACCAGCTGTTAGAACAACATTTGTGTCGCGGTTCTTGGGTGAGGCGAGAATCAGAGAAGGCTACGGTAAAACAGAGACTACGCGACTGAGAGACAGAGTATAGAGTGACTTTTTGTAGTGTTATCTGTATGACAGCTAAATTAAGTTGAATGTTAGTTGAGGGCAAACCAAATTTTTGTTTCATACAGCTAGTCCCATAATATACCTACATGAAAGCAACGACTGCAAAGTAAACTAGACTGACTGTTCGGAACAAAAAAATGGTATAGATTTATGATCACTACTGGACCCACAACATTGCGCCACTTTTTGTTGCTGTCATAGTCACAGAGTATATTAAATTGTTTGTATATGAGATCATCAGCTGTCATCAATCACTTCCATGTATACTAGACAAGCAGTTCAGAACAAAAAGTGTCTCACACTTCGGGGGTGAGGCAGGACCGGGGGAGGGGTACCTACGGAACGCCTCACCATAGATTCGTTATTTGGACGCCCTTACACTACTTTACAGATGTCAGGTGATGATCTTGTATACGAGTAGGTACCTAAGGTAAAGACACACAATTCCGTGGGGTTCTAAGAGTGGCACCATTTCCCGTGGTAATTAGAAAACGAGAATTTCAAAGCAACCAGTTCTTTTTGTCTGCAAGATATGTTCAGTCAGTTTAGTGCTAGCAGCTGACTCGGACACACATCATACATTCCGGACCTTATATACTTGAGTACTACGATTTCCTAAATAGTGTTTTAGTTAATACTTTTATACTGTATAAGTGTTTTTTTAGGTTGAAATATTGGAAGGGTTATATTTGTTATCGAAAACACTTAAATTGGGAAGAAAATAAGTTTTAAAAATACCTCGGCATTAGGTGCAAATAAATATTTTAATTCCCGATGTAAACCACGGAAATGCAATTTTATAGACGTTGTCTTCTATATTATTTAGAAGGCAGTTTTATAATTTTGAACCTTATATTTTAGTTCTGTTAAATAACCTTTAAATATAAAAATCTATTTCCGAGGTATACTAAGAAGACACACATAAGATCAGCTATTTAGGTACTTTACTGATTCGATGTATGGAAATGCTAAGAAAAAAAAATTAATTCGACATAGGGTTATATGAGCACCTATTTCCGCGGTATTGACACACGTAATATACGGTGTTCATTATCTTACTCAGTTTGTTAAGCTCTTTTATATGGTTATATTCAATACGAATATAACCAAACAAAAGAAATAAAAAAAAATATAGATGTTCTATTCACACTCAATTACCGATCCAATTTTGGTTTTTATAAGTTTTAGGATTACTTACTGCAGTGATGTGCATAGGTGTTTTCAGTAGACAAACCAAAAACTTATATGTATACGGCCCCACGAAGACCCTCGGGGATAAACAAACCAAGCAATCCAAGTAAATTACTGATTGTGGTGCCATTTTATAAATCATACTTATAAGAGACACGTGTAATACACCTCTGCCTACCACTTCGGGGATACAGGCGTGAAGTTATGTTATGTTTTATAAGACAGAGACTTAGACGATTGATTTGATTTTGATTTTCATAGACTCATGAGACATGGAATCAGAAATTTATCACGGAATAAGGTGCTTCGGACTTTCATATTTTCAAATAATTTAACAATTTTAGAATAGTTTTATAGCTAAACTGTGACTATATTTTAAAATTAAGATAAATAACACTTCTGATTTAAATAGCCAGTTCCACAGAAGGTGTAATAAGTACTTAATTTTTGATGTGCTTCCTAATTATAGTGAAATTGTATAGTGGAATTAGGAGCCTTATCCTTAAAATCGTATTAAATAAATTCAAAATACTCTGTGGACAGTAACTAAAAGTGGCGCCAAAGTTGTGTACTTTGGCCCTAAAACAATACGAATTTTTTAGTTTTGAACAGCCCGTCTAGTAATACAGAAGTCATTGACTTGACCCTGTAAAACTAAATCTTAAATTATTCCTAACTAAATCATTGCTTACTATTCTTAGTGCTTGTTATCATAAACTCAAGAATATATAGGTCTATAATTTTCTCTATCATAATATTATTTGCCTTTCATCTATGACAAGATAATACGATAAAATATGTAAGATCAAATAAATCGTAGAATTTAAGTAACACATGACAAATGGCGGTATGAAAAGATGGCTGACATCATAATGTCATATTTCTTTTTTTTTTAGACTGAAGGCAATGGTTCAATCAACTCTTCAGAATGTTTTTGTCAAAATTAATTTGGTCAAATCAGAATCAGGAAGTGTTATTACTTATGATATTTTTAGGAATAAAGAACGTTAAAATGTATTCTTAGTATTTCTTTTGTACGATTGGAGCACTTTTTTAGCCTTAGTGATTGACTGTGGCGAAACTAAAAAGGAGGGGTTTGACTTGTACCTATACATCGATGGACAGTTCTCGATGCCCTGCAATGGTGTCGTGTCGATTGGTGATATATTGAAGTGCCGAAATGCTTATATGACACCGCCAGAATGTCCGTACAGTTCCAAGACGAGAAGACGAACCCCATCAGCTTACAGCGTGGATTGATACAGGAGCATGATATATCCCCCTAATTATTCACCATAAACAGTGTGATGTACACCGAAGACATCGTCATAGTTACTGAGTCGCTGGAGCAGCTGGGCGAGATACTGCACAGCCTGAACGAAACCTTCCGACGTGTCTGTCTTGGTGTAAACTTGGATTAAACCAATATTAAGTATATTCAATGAACATGTCACATTGAGATCGATTACTATCTAAAGGTACACATTCGAAGTTGTTCAAGATTATATATACTTCGGGTGGATTATCCAGCTCCTTAGAAACTTGCTACCTACCCTTTGCTTTGTGACTGTGGTGATCAGAACTCATTGGCCAATGGGCCTGTAGGGAGTGATAATTCTTTGAATAACACATTTTGGAATACTACAGTCATACATAATCAATACTTCTAGTACAAAACAAATGTGTTGGTTTGACGGTTGTACAGAGTTTATCGTATTTCTGTTAGTAAATAGACAACGAAATATTTTGATAGACGACAACAATAGTCATTCAAATCAATTTAGTAGATACAATGCTCAAAATTAACAAACAATAGTGTTTATCGAAGACACATTTGGTCAGTCAGTCTTTCAGCAGTTTAAAACATACTCGTCTACAATGCTTCAGAGATTGCTTCTTATGTACGCAGTGCTCAAATATTGTATCGTAGTTGGACAAGTTTCTTTTGATTTATTCCCTGGTGTACAACAAGTTCCTACTTCACGATATAAAACCGCAAATCCAGCGCAACATTCAAACACATTAGCCAAAGTTTTGGGACCGATCGAACTGCCATCTTATGCTACTAAGACTGCAAGCTACAATCGCGATGTGGAGAATTTCCTTGCTCAGCTGAGAGTTGGTGTTGTTAACACAGATGCTTCACTAAACTTCAGGCGGCTCATAACGAAGTATGGATTCAATTCTGAAACATACGAGGTATTCACTGATGACGGCTATGTGTTATCTTTGTTCAGAATTCGTGGGAAAGGAACGCCAGTATTCCTCATGCATGGACTGCTAGGAAGCGCCGACGATTTCATCATCGCTGGACCAAAAAGTGGACTAGCTTACTTGCTATGTGCTGATAATTATGACGTGTGGTTAGGAAATGCTCGCGGAAACAAACATTCTCGCCGGCATATTTTTATGGATTCATCCGAGGCGTTATTTTGGGATTTTACATGGCATGAGATTGGAATTTACGATTTGCCAGCAATGATCGACTTCGTTC
This sequence comes from Cybosia mesomella, assembly GCA_946251805.1. NCBI lineage: Eukaryota > Metazoa > Arthropoda > Insecta > Lepidoptera > Erebidae > Cybosia > Cybosia mesomella. The sequence goes on along the minus strand of OX276418.1, from coordinate 264,153 downwards.
TGGATAAAACTCAACGAAACGATGTAAAATATATTGGACATTCGCAGGGTACGACTGTCTTTTTCGTGATGACGTCTGAGAAGCCCGAATACAATACTAAAGTGTCTATGATGGTGGCATTGGCTCCTGTAGCTTTTTTAACCAAAGCCTACTCACCGGTTGTTAGGCTTCTGGCACCAGGGACAGCAATCTTACAAACTATGTCACGAGGGATACGGATATTTGAGTTTCAGCCAGACGGCATGCTAGTTAATATGTTGAAACAAATGGTTTGTGGCTCTGGAACTTTAGCGGAAGTTATTTGTAGGAACGCAATTTTCTTATTATCCGGTTTTGACTTTGCGCAGCTAAACGTAAGTAATTTGCCGGTGATCTTTGCTCATTTGCCGACGGGGGGATCGATAAAGCAGTTCGTTCATTATGGTCAGAACATGTTGTCTAAAGAATTTCGTCAATTCGATCATAACGTCGAAGGAAACTTTCGAAAGTATGGGAAAAATTCCCCTCCGACGTATAATCTGAGTAATATAGTGGTACCTGTGTGGTTGTTCTGTGGTAAGTCTGATTGGATGTCGTCTCCGGAAGACGTGGAACTCTTGAGAAGTAAACTGAAGAAGGTAGTCGAGGTTAACGTTGTGCCTTTTGAGACATTCAACCATATTGATTTTGTAATCGCGAAAGATGTTAAAACGTTGGTTTATGAGAGGGTACTTAAGTTATTACACACATATTGAACGATAATTGATGCGAGTCCTATAAATAAATCGATTAGAATGTAATTATATTGGTGCTTTTTTATTGCAATAGATTTAATGGGTGCCTAAATAGCATTGAATACGTGATGTGCAGGGTACATAAGTGTACACTCAACGCTTAGATGGTGACCTATTTGTTTACTACCATAGTTGTTTAAAAACAGCCCTACTGGTGCTTGTATGAAAATAGCTTACGCGTAAGGACAATGTTGGAGACAGACGGTTAAGAGTACCCTTTTTTTCCCCTACGGGAATCCCTTCGGAAAACCGCCCTGCCGGCCAGCGGGGGAGGTTATGTCGGACTTGAACCGACTAAAACATTTCCCTCGTAAGATTAAGAGTACCCGCAACCGGCGAACATATATGAAAACAATTATGAAAGTAAAAGCGAAAGGCGATTGCCAGGTTCGTAGCAAGTGGAAAGATAGTGTCGCTGTCTACCCCAGTTGGAAAGACGTGACCGTACGTATTTATGTGAGTACAGAAACAACTGCAGGACAGTTATCTCTGGCTACCCCAAGGGCAACAAGGCAAAGTGTTGGTATGTTGTCGGTAGTAAATATCTCAGAAAATACGCTAACCTCGTCTAAAACAAAGATTGTGCAGCATTCGACACGTAGTGAATAGTGTATTGACAGATGAATTACAGATTGTAAGTTTACGTTGCTACAGAGCTGATACTTCGTGGCTTATCGTTTGCTAGAATACTGCTAGCAAACGATGAGCTTCAAAGTATCTATGAAAAATGAGTGTGTGGAGCCCATCAAGATCTTTGAGCCCAAGCCAATCTCACCTGCAAGCCGGTATACCTTTGTAATTCACAAATGAGGCTCTGGCGCAGGCTTTCTTTTAGGGGTTGGGAAGGTCGCTTCCCTAAAAAAGTAATATGGAAAGGAGGAGAAAGAGTACGAGAAAGGACTCCAGACCCCAAAGTGTAGGGCCAGCACTTTGGGGAGTGGAGTTCACTCTCGTACTCTTTCTCTTCCTGGCTATGGATGCAACCGGGATTAATTCTGTGACGACGATTATCTATGAAAAATACAGCATCAGCATATTAGTGATCGCAAATTTCAAAGTAGTATTTGCATTAACTTGAAATTTTTACAGGCTGTTGTATTTTCACCAAAAAGGATGTATTACTGAAGATGATAAAAGAAAGAAGTCACTCTATATTTCTTCAGGCGTAAACGTTTTAAAAGTCGGCCGCAAACTATCCGCCCTCCGCACACTTGCCCAAGGTGAATATAGTTTGCCAGCTATTTAAACAGGTCATTACTTCATTGTTGATAGATTTACTGCTAATATTATACAACAATTGAAATATAAATACATTAAGCACCACTATTTACTTGCATTATAGAACGCGATAATAAAATGCGATGGCAAATACACTATTTTGCACGAATTTTACGAATAGGAAAACCATATCAAACGTAAAAGGTATGATATCAAAAATTATACGAAATACATAAATCAAACGAAAAAAAAATGAAGTTTCGATGTTATACTTCAGGGTTTATAGTTTAGGGATTAGGTTTATATTTGGGTTACGCAAGTTTGATCATGTCTCTGAGTTTCTTACTAGGCTCAGGTGGCTGCCTATCCGCCGTCGACGGGATACTCACATTCTTTCTCTTTTATATAGCACCCTCTTCAATCCTTCTTCCCCTAACTATCTCAAAAAACGCTTTTCATATTTGCATGACACGCACACGAGGTACTTGAGATCATCGGAAAATTTGAAATTGTGTATGCCTAGACATTCCACAAGGTTCTTTGATAAATCTTTTACCATTGAAGCAGTGCGCCTGTGGAATGCGCTGCCAGAAACAATAAGACGTGCACAAACTCCTCAGACATTTAAAACACCGGTGAAGGAGTACTACTTGTCACTGTAACATTCCTTGTGTTGAAGATAACTATGTTCATATGTTATGGTTTTTAATTTATGTGCGTATATGTATATGTGTATGGGCTACCGTGGTAGCCTAGTGGTATGGGTAATGGACTGCTGAGACGAGGTCTCGGGTTCGATCCCAAGTTTTACCATGGCACACACCAATGACTTTTCGATGCTTTTCGAAGTTATGTGTGCATTTATCGCAGGTTTATAGGTGCCCGGTTAATCTCAAAGGGCTCGCCACCTATTACATTGGGACCTAAACATAAACTGGCGAAATGTGGGTGCTAGCACCTCTGCCTACCCCTTCGGGGATATTGGCGTGAGTTTATGTTATGTTATGTATGTGTATTCATTGAAGTAGGTAAGTCAATATTTAACGTCCTCACATTTGTATGTATAGACTTTTTAGATAAGTACTATTATGATTTATATATTGTACGTACATTATATGTAATAGAATTTATATATTATGAGGTATGATGTAAGTATTTAAATTGTAAGTACACCACATGTTGCCTGTTACTCCAAAACTACCAGTCCATCAAAAGGTTGTCTGTAAGAGATCGCAGTCCGCGATAAGACCGTCCATTGTATTTCATTAGTTATGTTATTATCTACGTATTACTGGTGTACAATAAAGCATATTCTATTCTATTCTATTCTATTCTACGTAAGGACTATATAGGAGTGACGATTTGTGCAGTTCCATCTGCACAAATCGACACTCCTCACGTATAACATCGAAACTTCATTTGATCAAGTACACGGCAAAGTTAGTCAAATGCAGTTACGATAAGTAGAAGATGTCGCTATAGAAAGATTATTTAATACTAATGATTTTACAAATGGTTAAGAATGTGACTAGGAAGACCCAATGAAAGAGTGGCTGTGAAGTTGATCAAAAAATTATTAATACAAAATTAATAATTTTATTGTATTTATTTTATTTTAATGTACTCTTCATTTTGATATCCTACTCGATAAGTTTGAGTGAAAATAGTTTTACAAAAACATTTATTTTAGCGCCATAAATCCGCCATTTGGTTTTTATTTTTATTTTCATATACCCTACAGAACTCTCACAGTAAATATGAATTTAACGAAACCTCTCATGCTAAAATCCATAGAGTCATTAAGGCTGCAGAGCGTGTGAAACAATTAAACATACATACATGCATACTCTCGAAAAACATGACCCTCCTTCTGGCGCACTCGGGTAAATACAGTTACGATACTATACGTAGGGAGTTTCGAAATGTGGAATTGTATCAATCCGACAAAAGCCTTTATTTCAAAGTGGCTGTGTATCGTGCCTGGAAGTGATCACCGCCGTTACCTTCATATAATAAATTATTATACATTTGTCCAGGATAGATTTTTGAGATGGGACAGTAAGAGGAGATAACTTAACCGTTATAGTTACAGGAAAACGTTCCAAGGAGGCCAACCATAAGTTTTTAAGATATTATGAACTGCATACGCAGATTTTGACGGCCCCTGTGGCGTAGCGGTAGTGCATTAGACTGCTACGACAGGGGGCGCGGGTTCGATTCCCGCTCTGTGCAAATATTTGTATGCATGAATATGTCTATTTGCATTGGACTGGGTGTTTCTATGTATAATATGTATGCATTTACACAAAAAAAAAGTATATAAATACGTTTATCCGCATTCTGGAACCCATAACACAAGCTAGTTGAAAAATGCTTACTTTGGGTCTAGAAAGTGCTGTGTAGAATGTCGTAGAATATTTATTTATTTATTTTGGAAAAAACTTACAGTCAGCTAGAAAAATGCTAAAATACCAAAAAAAGGCTGTCGAACCGATTTCATGCGCCGGCAACCCGGGGTTATCCTTTCGAGGGCTTACCCGGGGTGCCCGGCAACGGACACTTGGGGAGGACACCGTGCGGTTTTAGTCGATACACGACATAACCACCCCCGCTGCCTGGCGGGGGGGTATCCGAAGGGATTTCCGCACGTAAAAAAAAAAAGGATCAAAAGTGGGATCATCTCTATATCTTCAAAACGCGGACCATGAAGTCCAAAAACTTAATTTTAGCGTATTTTGTAAATAATAGAAACACATAAGTTGTATAAGTGTGCTTCAAGTAGGGACCCAAACTGTAACCGTAATAAAGTGTTTTAACACTGTTTTTGTAACTGTTTTAGAAGAAACCCATTTGTAAATGTAACAGATACGAAAGTGTACCATATTCAAAGAAGTGGTACGGTTATATTATGTATTAATAAGTGTAACAGAAATAACATCCTAAAGTACTTGGGAGTGTACAAAATACCTTTATTTAAAAAAATAGATTATAAATATGATAGGATAGTAAATTTGGCAACGTAGCATTTCGGTTAACACTTATTAACACTGTTAACAGATTAATATCTGTTACATATAATATAACTGTTACACAATTGAAAGTGGTACCGATTAACAGATTCAATACCACATTTATAAGTGTTACACTTTCATTCTGTAACCTTTTCATAGTCTAACCCATATAATTATGTAACCTTTATGAATGTGTTTTTAAGTCCCTGGGTACAAGATCGAAATTTTGGCGTTTGTGTTTAAAAATACATGTTTGAATGATTTAAATTCATATGAGTTTTACACATCAAATCATTTACGATAGACGCATATGTGTCGTATGTGTAGCAAGAACACACACACACACTGTTTCGATCCTTACTTCTATATTTACCCAGGCTGCACACGTACCCACTTGCAAGATGGAACAGATGATTGGGTTATTTCTTTTTTTAAATTAACAAAACTGTTATATACACGTGCTTCGGCAGTTGCCAAGAAACTAGACATGATACATATGTACTAATGCAAATGTTAGCTGTAGTATACCGGCTGAGCCGACGGACTATTCATTGGGGGGAAGGAATGTCAATTCACTGTACTCCTTACTCCTCATTTATGCCAATAAAGAGGTTTTATGCAAAACTTATAAAAAACTTGCAGAAAATCTGGTAGAAAGTGTATCGAGAACTGGTAGAACGAATAGAAAATGGATAAAAAGCTTATAGCATATTGATAGAAAACTTGTAGAATATTTATAGAATACCTGTAGAATACTCGTAGAATACTTATAAATATCTGTAGAATACGTATAGAATACTTGTAGAACACTTGTAGAATACTTGTAGAATACTTTTAGAATACTTGTAGAATACCTGTAGAATACTTGAAGAATACCTGTAGAGTACGTGTAGAATACTTATTTTCTTTACTATGTTTTCTCTTTCACTTAGACTGGAGTTGAATGTGAGAAGTTTATGCAAGTATGATACAAATATTGTCTGAAATAGGTAAGTTGCATGTGAGTGTGAACGACTACAGTTCGTTTTCTACACCTCGGTTTAATGAGAGGTTAGCAAGTGGGAGACGAAAGTCACAATAAGTATATGCGAACTAACTACCTATAAGAATATAAAAGCGGCCAAGTGCGAGTCGGACTCACCCATTAAGGGTTCCGTAGCAGCAAGTAACATACTAATGTTCTTTTATAATTTTTTATATTTGAGAATGGTTGAATGAAAGGTAAATGGCGGTTTACGATTTATGTCGTATTAAAAAAAACTACGTACTAGATCTCGTTCAAACCAAATTTCGGTGAAAGTTTACATGGTAGTGTACCTACATCATATATTTTTTTAGTTTTATCATTCCCTTAGTTTAGAAGTTACTGGGGGGGGGGGGGGAGGGACACATTTTACCACTTTGGAGGTGTCCCTCGCGCAAACTATTCAGTTTAGAAAAAAATGATAATAGAAACCTCAATATCATTTTTGAAGACCTATCCATGGATACCACACACGTATGGATTTCATGAAAAAAAAATTTTTGAGTTTCAGTTGTAAGTATGGGGACCCCCAAAATTTATTGTTTTTTTTTCTAATTTTGTATGAAAATCTTAATGCGGTTCACAGAATACATCGACTTACCAAGTTTCAACAGACAGACAGGACATGACGAATCTATAAGGGTTCCGTTTTTTGCCATTTGGCAACGGAACCCTAAAAAAGAAACCATAGACGTCAATCCTCCTAATATCATCATGTGAAAGTTTGATAAAATGTTCGAATGTTTGTTACAGAAACGCGCTCCAACGGCTACTTTTTTTCTTTGGTATATGTTCTTGGATTGGGTTACGGGAATTGAAACAGAATTTCACGCAGATGGATCTGTGAGCAACAGGTAGTGATCTATAAGATCATTAATGGATACAAATATAATGAGTCCTAAGTGGGTTTTATTGATTGTGGCGTCGCTACGGAGTGGTCCACTGTACGTCAGTACGGGATACGTTTTAATCCCATCATACCACAGAATTGGCACTAATAACAAAACAATAATATATTTTCACAATATATGCAACACGTTTATTGGAATGTAGCACGGCATATACTTCGTTAAAGACACATGTGAAATGATCTCTGATTTTCTGGGTAAGTTGAGGAATGCGGCCGGTGGCGCAAATAAGTACTATTATTTACTAACTACTAATATCTCGATGAGAAAAAGGTGGGACAGTACCATTTTTACACATAGGTACTCCCTTGTTGGGGTGCTTGGTTGGGGACCTCCACGCGGTGCACCCTGGGCAACGGAGGCGGCAGCGCCTCTCTCCTAGGGCGGGAGAGACGCTGCCGCCTACGGCCAACTCCGACCGATGCGAGGACGGCGCTGTTGAGGGCTGTTCGGAAGCTTTCCACGTGTCCCTCTGATTAGCAGATGGCACAGTGGAGAGCAAGTAAGGGGGCCATCTAGAAACCGGAGATGGCCCAGGGTCAGTCGGGTGCGAGGGATATGCTCTATGGGTAACCTTACACCCCGGCGTCTTAAGACCCGAGACGGCGTGCGGTTTTAGTCGGTTGAAGCCCGACATAACCGCCCCCGCTGGAGACCCCCCGCTGCGGTATCCGAAGGGATTTCCGCACGAAAAAAAAAAAAAAAAAGGTACTCCCTTGTTGATTTGTTGCCGTGAGATTGGCAGCAAGCAAACAACGGAGAAGTAGGCAAGCGGACTCCGGGATCAGATGACGAAATGATGACTAGCAATGGTGCCTAGCCCCATGAGTAAGAAGTGTGTCTGTATTGGACCGATTATTTTTACCATTAACTGCCACTTAAAATTGCCAATAACTACTAAATCATTTACACGGAAGTAATACATTACGTATCGTTATAATAATATTGGTTATAATCTTAATAGTCTCTTATCAAAATACTTAAGGATTTGACAACCTACAAATGATATGCCGACTGCGTTGGCAAGGATCCAAGATGGCCGATTGTTGCCAGTGAATGTTTATGTCTCGATATTTAACGGCGGAATGGTAAGAATAACAGAGATACAAGTTATTTTTGTGTTTGATTAAATATATATTGAAATAGCGGAGACTATGAACTGCATTAAAAGAAAGAACACGCACAATGTTGTGAAGGAAAACTTTAGTCCATTGACATTTGGGGTTGCAAACGTCTGAGACTGCAATTTTATTTTTTAGATGTCAAAAGGAGGTTAGTTTGCCTAAAGTTAAATCCAAGTATCTGGGGTCGTAATGCTAGACACGCCACCGCCATCTTGTAAAAAAAATTGTAAAAACAATTTTGTAGCAAAAAAAGTTTCAGTCGTAGAATCAAAACACTAAAGTTATTAACAAAAAATACATAAAAAATGGGAAATAAATTTGACCCGGCTACAAAGATCTTTTCGATCAAATCGGCTTTTGATTTGGCACGTCGCGTGAGAGTCCGGCAGATCTTACTGCGTGCTTTGGTTTTCTACAGCGTTCTCTCTCCCCTTTAGGGAAAAGTTATCAGTGGTCTAGATTTCGAATATTTGCAGCCTCAGCAGTTAAGATTCAGCATTAATGAATAAGTATTAGCCGGGACAAGTAAATACATACCAGAACTAAGATAGGTATATAAATCATTTATTTAAACAAGAATGTTTTATGAGGTTCACTCTTTGGACGAAAACAAGGAAAATTCGTACAAAAAAATATGCGCGTACTCAAATATATGTTTACTACGTCAGCAGTTAAGTAAACAACTAGTTTTTAATACCACCACATGGCTGAAACGGTTGGTGGGGAAATGCCCCACATTCTTGATACAAAAACCATTTGACCTTTATATTGACATTAATGTAAACTTATTGTACAGAAGCTAACCTCAACTTTCCAAGATGTACATGGAGGTCATCTTTTGTCTGTAGTTGCTTTTTGTAATTCTGGCGTAGTAAACGGTAATGACGTGATTTTTTTTCTAGTAGACAGGCAAGCTGAGGTCCTCATACACAAAAACAACCTCATCGGCGTGTTAGGTACACCTGCTGCACACGAACGAGCTCTGGCGCAGGCGCACCTTTCAGGGTTGGAGGGCAGTGTCTTCCGTAAAAATAAACTAGGTCTGCAATACATTCTGCTGGTGCAAAAATTCAGCGAAGCTCCCCAACTAATAACCATTATCAGTGTAATTTGTTTGAATAGTTTATTAATGGTTTGTTGATGCCAGTTATTTTGTGATAAGGGGCCATTCATAAAATTCTATTTTGCACGTGTCCTTTTGGTTTACGGCGTAACAGATGGTACTTTAGGTGATTATTCCTCCGTGGTAAGTCTGATTTTGGAATGTCTTTTGCGAAATGGAAACTGAAGGCACGCAGCACGCGCATTATAGGTTTCATCAAAAAAAAACTAAGATACAGACGAACAACGCTTTTGGAAATCAGTTAAAAATACAGACTTAGAGCGTCTTGCACGTGTCATCACTTCAAAAGACAGCATAACAGATCATACAGCAATTTAGGACAAGAGACACCAAAATGTCTAGCTTTTAAAAAAGTAACTATAAAATCAGTATAGCGTTGAATATTTGCCAGAAAAAAAAGAGAAAATAGATATTGACTTGCATTTTTTAAGCAGTAAACGTAAATTTGGGGTAAATTATTGCTGAAAGGTAATTCAACCAATGTTCCAGAGAGTAAAATAGTTTCACAAGTAGCATACGTTTGTAAAGCTCGTTGCAATACTACTAAATTGCATGTGATCGTAAGTTTATTAGTAGAAAAGTATACTTCACTGTGTGGAATTTAGCGAGGCAAGGCATACCTACTTGAAGTGATGTATATACTACTAAAGTAGGTGTATATATACTACTCATGGTTTTTCATCATATCTCCGGTTCTACTAAACCATTGCAATCAAAAATGCCACAGATTTTAAGTCTGACCAAGACCTTTCTAATAGAAAAAACCGCATCAAAATCTATTCTGTAGTTTTTGCGTACACCGCGAACAAACAGTCAAGAATTCCAAAGCTAATATGTTGGTTTTCAGGATCGTTCATTTAAATTTTCTTACGTTACGTGGTTAATTTGTATGCAGTGGAAGTGGGAGCGAGAGGTATACCAGCAAAATCTCTCTATAACCTACTTAAAGATCTAGGCCTATCGAGAGCTACAATAAGGTCATTACTAGGACGAATATCTAAAGCGGCACTAGTAGGTTCGTATCAAATTAGGTTAGGCAGGGAGGGGAACTTGGGTAGTGAAGGTGAGTGTTGATGAACATCAACAAAAGGGGCCCCTTCTAAACCTACACTTGGGTCGCAAGTCCGAGGCACTGTCCCGAGTTCCCAACTCAGCAACGCGATGGACCCGGCACCCGCACGGAGAATCCATGGATTGCTAAGAATATCGGTCTCTCCAATGTACAGACACAACTAATTAATATCTTTTAAATAGTAGGTATAGATATTAAAACCTAAAGCTATTAATGAAAATGAATATACCGATATTAGCAATTGTTTTGCAATCGTCTGCATTTCTTTATTTTGGTAGAAACTGTAACGTTTCTAGCTTAATTAATTGTTTAGTCAATCAGTGCCTGATGTGATGATGATTATGTTGAAATGAAACGGTTTGCTGAGAAGAATACGAAATAAATAATTGAAATATGTTTTTAGGGTTCCGTAGCCAAATGGCTAAAAACGTAACCGTTATAGATTCATCTTGTCTGTCTGTCTGTTCGTCCGTATGTCACAGAAACTTTTTTCCGAAACTATAAGAACTATGCTGTTGAAACTTGGTAACTAGATGTATTCTGTGAACCGCATTAATGTTTTCACACAAAAATAGAAAAAAAAACAATAAATTTTAGGGGTCTCCAGTCCCCATACTTGGAACTGAAATTCAAAAATTTTTTTTTCATTATTCCCATACATTTATGCATGGGTCTTCAAAAATGATTGAGGTTTCTAATATCATTTTTTTCTAAACTGAATAGTTTGTACGAGAGACCCTTCCAAAGTTGTAAAACATATTCCCTCCCCCTCTGTAACTTCTAAAATAAGAGAATGATAAAACTACAAAATATATATGTTGTACATTACCATGTAAACTTCCACCGAAAATTGGTTTGAACGAGATTTATTTTTTAATACGTCATAAATCGTAAACAGTAATTTACCTTTCATTCAATCAACTCACATATAAAATTTTTACTTGCTGCTACAGAACCCTTCATGGGCGAGTCCGACTCGCACTTGGCCTTGGCTTGCACTTGGCTTTACACTGGACATTGTTTAGGTATACATTTTGCATTGCAATTTTATTTGGCACTCGGTCTGCTTGTGTATCAGAGATTAAACAATGCTACACAAGCTGGGCTTTCTTAATAAGCATTTTACTAAAGATTGGATTTTAAAAATTATGCTCCCTCATTGAATATATGATTTTGCAAGAGTCATCCTCCGTGTTAAATATCAAGACAGCTGCCTGATATTTAAATCGGGTTGAACTTGGAACAACTTGCACTTTTAACTAAGCTGAGATAAATAAAACAACAATTTGTCATCTGATCTGTTATAATTGTCCAATTTTGTACAAAATTCTTCGCCCTTATATAGTCTCTGTGGGAACGAAATCATATCGCCATCTAACTCATTCCTTACGCCATCTATCGAGTGGCATGTCAAACTTTTTTAATTTGTTGAATTTGCTTTGAACACTCCGAGCCTTTTATCAAATCAGTTGAGGTCGACTTTCAGTCTTTTTTTTTTTATATTTAGGACACGTCAATTTGACTTCACGTCGCCTGATGGTTAGCTGAAGGTAAAGGCTCAGGAAAGAGGGTCACCAATACATACACGTACCATGTTAACAATGGTGGCACTCAGCTTGACGGCCTCATCAGAAGAGGATTGTCGTCGCAGCACCGCGTGACACCCACCGGTCCCACTAGTGCTGCGACCACAATCCCCCTGCCCGGCTATGCACTTGCTGACCCCTGAACGCAATCAAACCGAAATTGGATTACTATGGAGGGTTTTTGGCAATCGTGCACGGTGGTACCTACCCGGCCGAATTTGTGTCATCAAATTTCTACCACCAGTAAAAACGAACTAACTACGAAACGGCTGAACTGCGATATGTTCCGAGAAGCGGCTGCCATGTGACGTCCACAACCCACTGGCGACAGTAGCGACATCGAACTTCTGTAAGTTAGACCAGTTGTAGGGCTTTTTATGGCTTCAATTATCATCACACAGTGCTACTCCCGATTGCATCCAAAGCTTATACTTTAGCGCCCGGGTTCTGCTCTCCTAGTCTGTTGCTTGATTTGACTTATCTTAACTTTTACGGGACCGACTGCAGTCTCACCTCCCAGAGGAAGGCCTGGCCAGAGCTTCGTCCGTTGATCAGCAGATGTGCCGGCTAGCAGACCCCAAAGACCTTGGTGGGCTTCTTCTACGCGTAACAGAACAGATGCTATAAATGTTCGGTAGGCAACCAGGACCAACGACGGCTTAACGTATTCTCCGAGGCACGGACGGGTATCAATGTGTGTGGTCACCTATCCTAAGTCCCGGTGCTTAACCTTACCAGGTGCTGACCTACACAGTTACCACTTAGCCTTAGCAACCTGGTTGGTATGGAAGCTAGCGTCACCAACCTCTCACATGACTAATTTCTGACTCTGACCAATGACGTCACACAAAACAGTGACGTCATTGGTTATAATTTCCAACATGGAACAAAACTAATATTAAATTTTAGTTAGTAGACAAAAGCGTTGTTTATTTATGTTGAATATTTTCATAGTGAGACAAAGGTCGATATGTATCAGCGATACCTGCTTGGAACTTGGCACTTGGGCTTTTTCAGACTTAGAATGGGTGACCATTCTCAACCCCCCTAAGACCCCTTCGTGCCTCGGAGGACACGTTAAGCTACGTTAAACATCTGTGGCATTCATAATAGTTAGTTGAAGCCCTAAGAAGAGTCCGACAACTTCGACATTGTCAGTGGGTTGTGGAGGTCAAATAGCAGTCGATTAATTGAAAATATCGATGTGTTCAGAGAAGGATTTCGTGTTGTTAATCGAATGAACGACAGATAATCAATAGTAACGTTAAATATCTAATAAATTAATATTACAAATACCTAACACGAAAAGATCATGTGAAAGTGTGAATCAAGACTGGGTTATATAAGAAAATGTATAGTCTGTCAAGTGTAAAGAACCACATTGGCGCGTAGAAAACAGGATATTATACTGCAAAATTACTAAAATACACGTAAACGAATTGGACGACGGGAAAATGTTCATAAAAAACAATAATATAATTAAGTATGTCTTTAAACGTTTTCTACGTACGTGATAAATCAAGCAGACTAATGTGGTGTCTCCTTAGGGTTGACGAGTAAACCGCTGCCTCGTTTCACAAGACAGCGGAAAATCGGAGAGATAAATAAATATTCTACGACACACTACACAGCGCTATCTAGACCCAAAGTAAGTATAGCTTAACTACCTTGTGTTATGGATTCTAGAATGCGGATAAACATACTTAGATACATTTTTTTTGTAAATACATACATATTATACACAGAAATACCCAGACCAATACAAATATACATATTCAGGCATACAAATATTTTCACTGAGCGGGAATCGAACCCGCGCCCCCTGACGTAGCAGTCGAACGCACTACTGCTACGCCAAAGAGGCCGTCAGCACGCTTCCATGCAGAACCCATCTTAGAGTAGTTCCCGGTTCCGTAGGGTCCGCTATCTCCTTCACCTCCTTTTGATTTGGTGTATACGTGTTACATGGGGGCGACTGCTGCCTGACGTCCCAATCCCGAGAAGATTTGCACCAGACCCTCGTCCGTCAAACAGCAGGTGTACCGGCTTGCAAGTGAGGCTGGTTTGACCCGAAGGACCTTGGACCCCATGCAAACATGAAGTCTAAAAAATGAAAGCCATCATTCTGTTCAAGCCCCACTTAAAGAGCCCGGGATTGTAGGAAGGTAAGCCTTTTTTTTTGTTCAGGCAGGAAAAAATGTACCTCATCCGCATACCGTTATTATGTGGGGCTCTCATCACACTAAAACAACCTGCCGTGTGCCATACACCGCGATTAAGTGAACCGTCGAAATACTTCGCACTCGTCGACGGAACACCCAAGCGCCGGCCCGCGAAGATGCGGTGCGGGCCTGTCTCTAGGCAACGTCCAGACACACCAGGACATCACCCCTTCGCGGGGGGCTCTACTACGGGTGGAGGGGGAAGGTGAGCCAAGTCTAACCTTGTAGCTAGCTGATGTTAAGGTTTTTCAGCATCCAGTTCATCTTTTTTTATATTATGGTCACTTCTATGGACAGAAGCTAAAGGTCTAGCTTTTCTTAGGCCGTTAGTCCATCTGGCTGTGGTGCATCTCACCTTACAATAGCCGATTTGCGGTCTCCACTCTAGGACTCGCTTGCTCCAACGGCTAGCGGTGCTTCAGCAGATGTGGCCAGCCCGTTTCCATTTCGGTGTGCTTATTCTGCGAGCTATGTCGGTTACTTTATTTAGAATAATATTATGTAATCTGTGCTTTAGTTTTTTTTAGATGACTTCATTACTTTCCTTCAAGGACAATCTCTAAGCATACTCAAATTATAGCTCGGTCTCTTCATCAATGACTCAACTAAATCTAGTTCTGATAGAACAGAAGTGGTTAGATCAGATGAGCCTCTTTGCACTCACCATGGCTAGCGACCGAGGTCTGCTAGAGTTTATAATAGTTTTCTTTGTAGGTACATATATAAGTTCGAGGCGGCGAGTCTCCTTGCCGGAACTCCGCCATGTGACCTGGAGGCGAGAGCCCTTTCGCAACTGTACCAGTGGCGAAAAGAGGCGCGGGAGCAGGGACGGAACCCCGAGCCTCGAGAAATCGAGGCCGTGCAGTCCCAGCTCCGCCAGGCCATCGTGGTGGAGTGGAAGGAACAACTTGGGCGACCAAGCGCAGCGACATGGAAGCCTTTCGTACTAACTGACGCAGGTGATCACCGGTAAGGTGAGCTACGGGGACCACCTACATCGGATCCGGAAGGAGTCATAGCCTAAGTGCCATCACTGCGACGCGAGCGACGACTCGGGGCTGCTCACGCGTTTCGGACTGCCCGGCGAGGGAGGCGCCGAGGTGTGAACTCGTGGTAGCCATCGAGGTGGGAGTCCTCTCACTCGTCAGCATGATTGCGGCAATGGTGTGGAGCGCGAGCGCGTGGGCCGCCCCCACCAGATGGCGGAGCGCGCCCGGGAGAGATTTAGAACTCTCCCGGCCCGCCGAGCCCGCAACATGCACGCCGCGCGTTACAGGCGACTCAGGCGCCGGAGATCGCTTAACGACCTCTGCCCTCCATGAGCGCAGGCCTGGGGGTGGCAGGTGAGGCCGCCTGTCACCCCAGCAGAAGCAGGCCGGGACGGTGGGGCGACTAGCACCCCTCCCCTAAACCGGGGCAAGACGGGGACACCGTGGTTCCCAAACCCGAGGGGGCCATCTCGAAACCCGATCCCGAGATGGCGCAGGGTCAGTCGGGGTGCGAGGGATATGCCCGAAAAAAAAAGGTATTTATATAAGAAGACCCATTGGATGACAAAGAAAATGTAGCTGCCGACCACTTTGCCTGTCTGGAGCAGTGTTACCTGGTATTCTATCCATGAAACAAAAGGTTGGTTCGTACAAATTTATGGATCCGCTTGCATTAAGTACTTATATAGTGTTTTAATCACCAAATTACTAGAATAATTTTACGGTTTTTAAACTATTTTTGCGATGAAGCATTTTATAGACAACCCTGCTGTACCACAGACAACATAGCACAATCTTTTACAACCTGACATTGACCTTCAACGACGCCATTTTTATTGGACAGAAATACCTCGAAACTATTATTTGCGCGCGCAATTTTAAGGTCAGGATATAATATATGTATGTTGGGTTTACTAATAAATGTACATGTAATATAATTTATGTTTTTTGATGTGCTTTTAATCGTCATGCGATTCTCAATGTTATCATTTGAATTAATAAAGGGCCAGTGTTCACAACAACGGATAATTCACTTCAATATAATGAGTTTCTTTACCTGTCATCTGTAGGATTGTTATAACAATTGCAGCTGGCATGACATTACAAAAATTGGGGTCAATACTCAATAAGTAGCTCATTTACTTAGTCAGCATCCCGTACCAAATTCGCCTCACCCAGGAACCGTGCAGCTTTTTAACTAATTCCATATACTAACTTGAGTCCTGGGTGACCATCCACCAATCAAGTTAGAACAGAGTTATTACCTATTCACATTTTTTTAACAAATACTTATTTTTGTCGCCTTATTATGTTAAAAATAAAATAATAATAAAAATCCCTTTATTGGAACTGACAGAAATATCATGGTATCTATGTGTTCGATAGTGACTGCATTAGTGAAACACTGGCGCAGTCTCTAACGCCCAACGCATGCGCATGTTAAAAGTATCTAATTTGATTCAATTAACACTTGGACCCAAAGGGCAAAAGCACATGAAGGCATGCCCTATTTTCTTTTCAATTCTTTGCGTGCCGAATAGGGTTTGAGAATTCTCGAAAATTTCAAAGTCCCGCTTACGATCAAAGTCCCGGGACGCCCCGGAACTCCGAGACGTTTACGATTAAAATTCAAATTGAGTTCATTTCTGATGCAACGTATTAATAAAAAGGTAATTTTAAGTAAATATCAGCATTCTATTAAACGGCCTGTGTGGCCGGGGAACCAGGGTGTGCCATTAGGTATTGCCAAAAAGGATTTCCCTGACCCCCGAACGGCCTTGCACACCAACATCAGTCTTAGACCTCTTCCGTTCGTTTACCACAGCCTAAAATTTTAACTAGATTCGTTCTGCCGTTTTTACATGAAAGAGTCACAAGCATCTACACACACATTCATCCTTAAAAACCTTTACATTTATAATACTAGTAGGATTTCTAAACATTGTGAGCGCGGGTCGATGGCCACGCATCTGAACGAATCTTATCAACTGGACGATTTGTACACACTGCCTACTTGGCATCCACTTTAGAATGGAGCTTTTTTTTAAAAGAATATTAGAAACCGAAATTACTAATATTCCCTCCAGCTAAGCTAAATTGCTTGTGTTAGGAGTGGGTTCACGTTGGTAGTGAAAAATGGCCAGGATTCGAACCCGGGACCTCTCGATCGTAAGGTCGACCCCTTAACCACTACGCTACCGACGTTTATTTGGGAAGTGGGAACGGGTACAGAATTCCACGCGAGCGGAGTCGCGGGCAACAGTACTAATATTATACATGTGAAAGTTTATGAAGATGTTTGGATGTTAATAACTCAATCCCGCTCTAACGGCTGAACGGATCTGGATGAAATTTAGTACAGCGATGAATTATAGTCTGGAATAACACCGGCTACCTTTTAATCCGGGAATAAATTCTAATGGTTCACGGGTACGGGCGAAGCTGCGGGCAACAGCTAGTATAATATAAAAGGACAAGGCGGTAAGTGTCGACCTAGGCGTACCTAGGTTGATCAGATCGAGGATGTTTTAAGCAAAGGATTCCTCCTGTAAGGGAGGGGACGCGGGTTCGACTCCTATCCTAGATGTTCACTTTTTCCGAGTGACATCTTTAGGAAAAGCTAGCATACATGCTTGTAACACAACGTTATCAACAGCCAAAATTTCAATTATTCGTAGCCCTGACGGCGTAGGCTCTGCGTTCGTGATTTAGCCAGTCAGTGAAATAATAATTGTGCTGAGTGAGACGAAGTCGAGAGAAAGCTCCTCATACCAGACTTCAGGATTTTCTTTGTCACAGGTCTCCTCCTAAACTACTAATCCAATCAGAACCAAATTTGGCATGATTAAAGAGGTCAATCAGAGGAAGGTTTATGGAAATATTTTGAAAAAATTAATGCTACCACAGAAGAATGATTACCGTTAAAAAAATTCCAGATGGAATTACATAATAACCGCTCGAGCCACTGTGACCAAACTTTACACGCTCAGAAAGCATGTCCAGAGTTGTGACTTTCAAAAAGAATTTTCAAAATCGGACTTGCCACGGAGGAATAATCACTGTTCAAAATTTTCAAAATCTGATTCACGATGTCTCACTCAGCTCAACATTGCAAGCAGCGATTCGCCTTGCAGACCTAGTTATTGTGTATGTATATTGTGTGGTGAAAACCAACAATTCGGATTGTTAAGCACCTTTTTTCGTTCGTTCATAAAGCACAATATTATTCGTGAACGGATGGTAGAAAATTTGTACAAGTCATTAAACGTTGCGAGATCTGCCAAGAATACACTCATCTTCGCCGTGGGCGAGATAGGGGCGATTTGAGGTGGACTTCGTGTCGATCTAGTTGAACCACACACTTCTGTGGGTTACTACTGGAAAACCAGTATGACAGTTCAGTTTGACAGCGAGTTGTGATACAGTCAGTATGTGAGAAGGCGGTGGATTTCAATTGATTAACATAGAAGAAGAAACTGATGTAGAACTAAACCAACGTAAATGTGTAGGCTTATACCAACGCGCGTGGTGATTAGCACAGGGGACCGCAGGACAATAGGTTGTGTCACCACAGTTCGAGATGTGGCTATGCTCAAAACATGTAAGCAAAAAAACATTTAAAAAAATAGATAAAGCTAAATCAAATTTCCAATAACTGTTACAAATTTCTTTTGAGGTGGACGGGGCCCTATTAGAATCTTAGGTGCCTTTTTTAGGGATTTTCTTTAGAAAAGCCCTATTGCTATCGAGTTGTCGTCGTCGTCGACGTCGTCGTTGCCAATTTTCTGTCACGGTTTTGGGTATGAAGGAGATGAGCTATCGAGTTGCTGTTTTCGGTAATAGATTCGTGCTGGGGTGAACCATTGCAAGATAAAAAATAATCGCAAAAAATCGCAAAAAAATTATAATCGCAAAATCGAAAATCCCTTGTATTCGGCTGAGCTCGTCTCAGGAATTCAACTTGTTTTAGGGTTCCGTAGCCAAGTGGCAAAAAACGGAATCCGTATGTCACAGCCACTTTTTTCCGAAACTATAAGAACTATGCTGTTGAAACTTGGTGAGTTCATATATGCTGTGAACCGCATTAAGATTTTCACACAAAATAAAAATAAACAATAAATTTGGGGGTTCCCCATACTTAGAACTGAAACACAAAATTTTTTTGTTATCAAACCTATACGTGTATCCCCATTCCTATTCATTCCATTTGCAGACCTATCCATAGATAGGTCTTCTAAAATGATATTGAGGTTTCTAATATCATTTTTTTTCTAAATTGAATAGTTTGTGCGAGAGATACTGCCAAGGCGGTAAAATGTGCCCCCCCCCCCCCCCTGTAACGTCTAAAATAAGGGAATGATAAAACTAAAAAAAATACATATATGATGTACATTATCATGTAAACTTCCACCGAAAATTGGTTTAGACGAGATCTAGTAAATAGCTTTTTTTAATAACGTCATAAATCGTAAACCCCTAAAGGTAAATCCTTTTATTCAATCAACTGAAATATGAGAATTAAAAAAATAACATTATTATGTTACTTGCTGCTACGGAACCCTTCATAGGCGAGTCCGACTCGCACTTGGCCGGTTTTTTATCTGGCACGAAATAATGTACCTCATCCGCATACTACGTGACGCAGGGAAGCCGTACCGGGTTTGTGGGGGGTTCTCACCACACTAAAACAACCTGCCGTGTGCCATACTACGCTTGATGTGAGTGAACCCTCGACGCTGCTTCGATATGTCATCTACTAAGGCTCACCCCTTTCGCAGGAGGCTATTCTTCGTGTTATTAGTTTGACATATATCTGTGTATGTGTCTGTCTCTGGCATTGTAGCCACCGGAACGGATGAACCGGTTTTGATAAATAAATAAATAAATACTCTACGACATTCTACACAGCGCTTTCTAGACCCAAAGTAAGCATAGATTAACTAGCTTGTGTTATATGTTCCAGAATGCGGATAAACATACTTATATACTTTTTATTTTTTTTGTAAATACATACATATTATACATAGAAACACCCAGACCAATGCAAATAGACATATTCATGCATACAAATATTTGCACTGAGCGGGAATCGAACCCACGCCCCCTGTGTAGCAGTCGAATACACTACCGCTACGCCACAGAGGCTGTCAACGGTTTGATACGGTTTTTGTTTTGGATTTGAATCTTGAGCCGTTACCGTTACCTCACTGAAACACCTTTTTAAACACCGGCACCGGTGCTAGTATACTTGTTGATAGAGCGAACCATTGAAGTGGATAGGCCGTCATGGCATCAAGTAGTCTTAATCCGGCACAGAAGCATGATGATCCAGTAACCAAGTGCCTGCGCGTGATTGTGTGTGCGTTTGCGCATGTATATTCTACATTGAAATGCTTTTAGAATCGTAAAAAAACACCACTAACAAACTTTAATAGCACTATCCATTTTGTTCAACCAGCTCACCGTTTTATAAAACGATTTGAAGATTGTCTATTTAGCTTTTGCTTCAACCTGTCAACAGGATTGAATTACTAAAACCTCAATGGTTGTAAAAACTTTTGTTGATGGTTGAAAAAAAAGTTAAATGTCAGATTCCGGAATTGAATAGCTCTCTTATTGGCTATGGCCAGTGCCAAACCGTTTTCTAAATATATTAATTCTAAGTGTATGTTTGAGCGCGAATCTTAAGTCTCACTATATATTTTGGCACTTGTATTTGACGCGGCAGTGCCCGTCTCATATCTGTCAGTTAGGTATTAATATATCTTACTATATTTCTACTCACGTCAATTTTAATTTGGAACACATTTTGCGTTTGAGTGGCGCTTTTTCTCACAATTACACATAATATACCTACTTATACGTATTCTACATCATCATCATCACAGCGTAAGGCTGCGTTTCCATCAGAGATGCGCGATGATGCGTAGCGAAGGATGTGTTTGTTAAAAACCAATAGAATCACTTCATTCCTCTAGCCTCGTTCAGTGCAGCTCTAATGGAAACGACTCAGTGGAGTGCGGTTTTCGTATATGCACAACACGGGAAGAATGTGTGCTATGAATGTGTTGCGAGGCATGTTTGTTAGGGACGGAAGTGAGCGAATAAAAGGTAGTCACACTCACTACACCTCACCCCGCCCGCATCCTCGCACCGCTCATCCGCGCACCGTTTCACACCTTTGTGTACGTGTGGGAGCCGCCACGGGCTCCACGCTATCGGTGCCAACGATGAGATGGGTGTGTCGGATTCTGAACGACTAAAACCATCGATGAGTTGGCAGGCGTGTGTAGGACACACGACACGCCTCCGTCTTGGCCTGCTTCTGTAAAGACGGTGAGTCGGCCGACTGCCGTCCTCAGGCCCTGATCATGGAGGTCGATAGTCCCGAGCGTTGACAAGTCACAAGTCTGTGGTGTCTTCGCCGCAGACTGCGGAACTCGGGGGCAGGGTTCTCTCACGCTCCCTCTGCGCTGCCTCTTACGCGCGCACTATCTGCTCGCAAAAAGAGGCGGCGGCAGGCCACATAATCCCGTCGGAGACTACGGCATAGTCTCCAGCGCGAGAACGTTGAATTTTCAACAGCATAGTTCTTATAGTTTCGGAAAAAGTGGCTGTGACATCCGGACGGACAGACAGACAGACATGACGAATCTATGAGGGTTCCGTTTTTTGCCATTTGGCAACGGAACCCTAAAAAGGAAGATGTGTTTGTTTGTAATCGATAAACTCTGAAACTACTGCTACGCATTACCCTTGAGTAACATAGACTACTTTTTGTATCGATATTCCCACGGGAGCAGTACTTACGCGAGTGAAATCGCGTGGCGTTGCTAGTAGTAAGTATATAAAAAACAAAATCAAAGTCACCTTCTACATTTCACGACGACTACTTCGTAACTAAAAATCGCAGTGGTATTATATTACATACATAACTTCACGCCTGTATCCCCGAAGGGGTAGGCAGAGATGTGTTTTACACACCCACGATTCGCCAGTTATGTTAAGGTCCCAATGTAATAGGGGGCGAGCCTATTGCCATCTATCGGGCACATTATAAAGCAAGCGATAATTAACATTTATTAATGCACACATAACTACGAAAAGTCAGAGGTGTGTGCCCGGGGCGACTGGGGATCGAACTCGAGACCTCGTCTCAGCAGTCCGTTACGCACGCCACTGGGCTATCGCAGCTTCATATCATAGTGATGTAAATAACTCATAAATAAAACCTTTAATTATTTTAACAGAGCCGGTGCAACTGACGCACACCATTCACTGAACGAGATTACTGCTAAGTTTATGATTATTTTGATATGGCATTTCGTCCCCAAAACATGAAATCTTCCAATCCATTTGATTATTTTATTTCTATTCTTAATGGAAAGCTTGGATGAAAGTATGTTACTCAACGGCCTACTGCTCGCCAGAACGACTTCACGAATCTGGATAAAATAACACAGAGATTATATGATATAGTCGGAAGTTTACACGAAAGTCACACATTGAAATAAAACTCACCCCCGTGACCATGGCTGCTGAAAAGCAACCGAAATGTCGGAATCAATGTAAGCTATAAAATAACATCAAATAAATCGCGAAAGAATCCGTTAAAAATAGTTTTATTTCAACAGAGATTATAGTATGGAATAGCACATAGGACGCCTCTGTCCTTTGCCGCGAAATAAAGTCTTGGAATTCTTTAGCAGCGCTCGCGCTTCCTTCTTCCTACAGTTCCGGGGCCTTTAAGAGGGGCGTGTGAAAACATTAGATCAGGCTATAGGGTAAGAGCCACCGTGCAAGGGATATGCTCTATGGGCAACCTTACACCCCGGCGTTTTAAGACCTGAGATGGCGTGCGGTTTTAGTAGGTTCAAGCCTGACATAAGCACCCCCGCTGCCCGGCGGGGGGGGGGGTATCCGAAGGGATTTCCGCACGAAAAAAAAAGGGTAAGAGCCACCATTGTAATATTATCAGCGTATGTAATAGTGACCACCCTGCCTGAGACCTCACCTTCAGCTAGCCTTCAGGCGAGGTGATGTTACATTGACGTGACTTATAAACTAGGAGTTCAGTGGAAGGTGCGACTGAAGTAAATTGAGCTGAGCGAGCAGGACTCTTACTTGAAAATAAGACATCTTACTACGGTCGCGCGCTTAGCTAAGGCCGCGCACTCGTGAAACTGTTTTTCGGTGATTATTCCTCGATGGTACATCGGACATGAACCATCTCGCTTCAAAACACTCCTCAGTGTCCACACTATCACCGTGATAAATTAGGACAAGATCGCGCGAGTGGTTACGGAGGAGTTCAGCGACTAACAAACGGCTATACCGCGTATAAGATCTTCGCTCGCTCAGCTCAAAAAATACAGTTTATATTTCGGGAAATAGCAATTTTCAGCCACAAATGGTTTCCACACTGGCTAATCTGTCTTTATTTTATTATTTCTAAGCTGGACCGCTGAACTGATTTTATTAAAATATGGCATAGAGATTTGGCAAGTTAAGTTTAGTATTAAGCAATTGTAAGTATTTCAATGTGTGAAATTTGCGTAAACTTCCGACAGTATAAATTAATAAATAAATAAATATTGTACGACAAAGTACACAACGCCATCTAGACCCAAACTAAGCAGAGCTTGTCATATGGGTTCTAGAATGCGGATACACATACTTAAATACTTTTTTCTTGTAAATAAATACATATTATACATAGAAACACCTAGACCAATACAAATATACATATTTGCACTGAACGGGAATCGAACCTGCGAGCTCTGGCTTAGCAGTCGAACGCACTACCGCTACGCCACAGAGGTTGTAAGGTCGAGTATCAAGTTAAGTTAAATTGAAGAAGGAAAAATGGTAATTTGTTGCAATCAGAGAGTTTTCACTTGGACAGAGCCGCGGAATCTTGACTAAATGAATACACAACACAATACACTCTATAAAGATGTTCAAACTATAATATCCCACTTTTCTCGTATGATTTTTCAAATATTTTCTTACATACAAGCCATATCCTACTTAATTTGGTGTATGAGGCCTTCCCAGGACCTTCGGGGCTCAAGTAGACCTCGAATACAAACTGATACACCTGCTGATTGACGAACGGACAAACTAATTCACGGAAGTTTGAAGTGCAACCTTTGAATACAACCAAGATTGACGCTCGCTGTGACGACGTTACCTTGTCCTAATTAAAACCACAATACACTATAATTAGCTAATTGGGTGTATGGGCCACCCCAAGCATGACGAGACTCTGGCGCAGATTTCCCTCCCAGGGTTGGGAGGTCTGACGACAGTCGATCCCATAAAAACCGTATAAGCCTAACCAATAGGAGGAGAAGGTTTAAGCGGACCCTCAGCGACGAACTGAAACCCTTGGATGCCACTGGGAGCAACGCTAAGATGATGAGAAAACAGCCAAATATGTAGGTGCAGCCGTTTTGTAGTGATGCGCCGATAAACATTTTTCGTAATGGATTTTTATTTTTACAGAATGATATCTATTATTCAGTCAGTCGAGACTGATGACGAATGATTCCCAGAAGTGTCCATGAACCGACAGAGGCATACACGCGCGTGTGCGCTGCCCCACTCAGGTAGTTCATTGACATACTATTTAGACTATTTGAGTTCAGTGGAACACCGGAATACAAAGACTTCGGCCATTGATCTCTATTCATAGAATATAGGCCTCATCATCCTCAGAACGACTCCCCCAGTTGCGTCCGAATTTGCACTTTGGAGCTCGAGGTCTGCTAATTGCTTTTATTTGTAGAATATTTAGACGATTAACAAGCTTGGAAGTGAATGCTTTTGCTCTCTCACTACGCTACTCAAACAAAACATTGTAATTAGATTAAGTAAATAGATCAAAAAAAATAGCCCGCTGAGTTTCTTGCCGGAGTCTAATCAGGACGTAGCCGCTTTTTGAACCGTCGTGGTCTATTAACTAAACATAGTCTAGTTTCAATGGTCTATACAAAATAAATGATTTTTGACTTTGACTATATCAGCTTTTTCACTCACGACTGCTGTCTGACCTAACGCTGAGAGGAAAACCTGCGCAAGAGACTCCGCCTAGCAGGTGAGGTTAGCTTCGGGCTCAAGGACGGTAGAGCCCTCCACACATATAATGTAGGCCTGAACAGAGATGGCTGGAGTGCAGGAAGAAAGGAGTAACTGAGGAGATGACAATCTGACAGGAATGTATAGGGGAAAATAACATGATGCGCCAACCACAAATTATTCAGACAAGGCCGTAACATTAACGTGGTCGCACCAGCGAAAGCGATTCTCCTGCGTTTGATCTGCGATGTCGTGGACATGAAGGCTGTCCCGATTAAGGGAATCCCTCCCGCGATCATCCTCACATCCACTGCAGCATTTTTATGTCCGTGATATGCAGCTCCTGCTTGTGTCGTTCCAGCAGTGGCCATGCTTTACAGCCGTAAAAAACGACAGGCCTATTTATGGTTTTATAGACCTGTCCCTTTAACCTTACCAGCATTTTGGGGTCATAAATAGTTCTAGTAAGTGTATCTGTATCTATATATATATATGTTTGTGCCTATCGGTGCACGAGTTTGACTGGCAGTTGGCCTGTTTTTTTAAATCTAACCCATCGTACAAGTACCAATAACAGGTTAACCTGGACAATTAGCATTTGAAGCGAGAGGCGGATTGTTGTCTACGAATAGCATTCGTTTTGTATCAACCTTGGTGAGTCATTGAGCCAGACATCACAAGCTTGCTTCCACATTTCTACTGTTTTATTTCTGATTCAAACGAAACTGGCCCTGGACACACATAATTCATATATACGGAAGATAAACTCTATTTCGTGTGACTTTGGACATAATACGAGAGAGTTTTACGACACTAGTTTTAGTAGTGTAGGGGCACTCCCCTGTAAACTACTAAAACTAGTGTCGTAAAACTCTTTCGTATTATGTCCAAAGTCACACGAAATAGTGACGTCAATACTAACTATAGTTGTAACGTGCATCGGAACTTACTATTACTATAAAAATTCGTTCACCATTTGAAAGGTATACCTATTATCCCCCATGGACTTAGCCGATATATTATGATGTGTAAATTATCATAATTTACGTGAGTTAAAAATAAAATCTAGTGGGGCGGAAATCACACAGTGATTGTCAAACTTCGGGTCAACTTAGATATTTTTGTTGCAGTATTTTTATTCAAAATTACAGACCTTAGGCTTTATGCATATTAATCGACGCGTCTTTATATATTGAGCAATAAATATGAAGACAATGAAATCAAATCAAACGTCTTCGACGTCAAAAACATAAAAAAATGATTTTTAGGGACAATTTGTATGGTTGATTAGCAGAGGGCACAGTGGAGAGCAAGTAAGGGGGCCATCTCGAAACCGGAGATGGCCCAGGGTCAGTCGGGGTGCGAGGGATATGCTCTATGGGTAACCTTACACCCCGGCGTCTTAAGACCCGAGACAGCGTGCGGTTTTAGTCGGTGCAAGCCCGACATAACCGCCCCGCATAGGTACCCGAAACCTTGAACGTACAAACCCCAAAATCTCAATACTCAATACTCAATACCTTTATTGCATTCCATAATGTTATACAGTTGTTAAATTAAAAATTAGGATACAATTATGGACCCTGTCGGGCACAGCACAAAGTTTGGAGTGAGGAATAGTTTGTTAAACTTAATTATTTTATCTTAGTATTAGTTTATATTACAACAATTGCAAAACATAAGTGTATTATTCTGGATCTTATTATGCAGTTTATTTTAATGTTTAATGTATTATACAACTTTTATTTTATTTCATTGGATTTATGATGAAGTTAACTTAGCTCCTATCTGTTACAGAGTTACATACAATAATAGAATTTATTTATAGTTAAAACAATTCGATCTAATACAATACAATTTTTACTCTATAGTGTGTCAAAATCATTCATACAGATACATATTATTATAAGTACAATCTTAAAATTATTTTTATGCTTTATTAATTTTATTAATGTCATTGTAACACATGCACATACTTACGCACTAGAGTAGATAAATTGTATGTAAATGTCAATATAAAACTTATGTCAATTTCATACACAAAATTTACAGTACAACATAAAATGGTGTTCATTCGATACAAATATATATATACACACACACATACATACATGTCTATATACATACATATATATACACACACACACAAGCATATATATATATTTTTTTTTTTTTTTTTTTGTATATTTCATGTATGTCCGTTTAATATAAAATGTCATTTTCAATACATAGGTAGTTCGAATTAATTATTTATTTAATGATGATATTTAGTATGATTTTTGTTTCAATAGAGGTTTATTTGGATAAAAAATATATATTTAATAATTAGGTATTTTATGTCAAAGGTATGTACTTATTTAGTTTTTATCGTCAAAGTATTCTTGTATGCTGTAATAGATTTTACTTATTAGGAAGTTTTTTAGTTTGTTTACAAAAATGTTAAATTTTTCTTCTTTTTTTATGGGCTCAGGTAACTTGTTGTATACTTTTATTGACATGACCAAGGGACCCGAAGAATGCATTGTCAGCTTAGAGGTAGGCAGGTTTAATCTGTTTTTGTGTCTTAGTGTATACCTAGATTGAATGTTTTCGCGCGTATTATAGTGTTCGGGGTATTTTCGGACAAACTTACATAGTTCCAAAATATATATGCTTGGCAATGTTAATATTTTTAGGTAATACCTAAACAGTTCTTCCCATTAACCAAACAAGATGATTGGGGAAAGAATTTGTTAAATCGGATAAGTGGTTCTTGAGTTATTGCGTAAACAGACATCCAGACATCCAGACATCCAGACCAACAGACAGACCGACACAAAAATTTTTTTTGCTTAATAAGGCTTAGAATCATGTGAAACGTCGAGAAAAGTGATAAAAAGTGGGTGTAAGATTTTGATTTTTTTTGCGTGATTTTAAGACTTCGGTGTCCACCTGGTTGGTGGCCCGAAGTAATTCATATAAACCAAAACGAAGCGACAATAGGTTGCTAGTAGTTACTGGATAATTATAAAAACAATCTTGTATTTTGTGATAGTCGGCTCCACAAGATTAATAATTCATTCGAGGGAACTGTTTATGCTTCTAAAACAAGCTTCCTAATGCAATCAAGGATCCACCTCTTAATAAATTCAAAAGTCTGATCAAAATTAAACTTTGGGTTAAAATTAAACTATTTTAAAATTCAAAAACATTTAGACGACAAACAAGCTTGGATATGAACTGTTTGCCCTTCTATGCTACTCATGAACATTGTAATTAGATTTTTTTTATATCACTCAGTTGGCAGACGAATACACGGCCCACCTAATGAGAAGCGGTTACCGCGGCCTATGGACGTGTGCAACACCAAGGACGTTACTCTCGCGCTGCCGACCCTGTAAAATCTTTCTAAATCCCTTCTTGAATAACCCCATATTGTAGTCGCTTGGGAAAATCACATGTTTGCAAATAGACCAAAAACAACTTCATGATGGAGTACAGCCCTATTCCTGAGTCGAATTGTACTACACCCACAGCAAGAGATGGGTCGGCCCTTCACCAGGGATCACGTAACTTCATATAAAGTCTTCATGCGACAAATCCCAGCCACATCCCAAGCTTGCACTTTGGAGCCTGAGGTCCAGTCTCCCAACCTTTCCTTCCACAATTTGGTTATTTTGCGTTTACGGGGGCGACTACTGTCTGAGCATCCATCCTCAAAGGGAAGCCGACAGAAATTTCTTCAGGAAATAAGCAGTAGGTACCATTGTAACATGCTCTTCGAGATACGGAAGGATCTCACAGTGTTAAGAATGGCCACTGAAAGACCTGGCTAGAATTACTTAACCATGCAACTTGGTTAACACGTTAGCCATGAACACAAGCATAACGATATAATGGTGACCCTCTTTCCTGAAACTTTACCTTCAGCTTACCATCAGGCGAGGTGAAGTCAAATAGACGTGTCCTAAATATAAAAAAAAAATATAAAAAAATATGAACCATCGAGGTCGTGGCGGAGGCGTGTCGTGTGTGTCCTACACACGCCTGCCAACTCACCGACGCGGGATAAAACCCGACCCCATCAGGCCTGGCCGCGGTGGCGGCCAAAGTCCGCCGGTAACCCTGGGGTTATCCTTTCGAGGGCTTACCCGGGGTGCCCGGCAATGGACACTTGGGGAGGACACCGTGTGGTTTTAGTCGGTCCGATTCCGACACGATCACCCCATCATCGGCACCGATGGGGTGAAGCCCGTGGGGGTTTCCACACGTAAAATAAATACCATCGTGATACGTGGAGGGAACAACAAATATGTTTGAGACCACGAACTTTTTTTTTTTTTTTTTTTATCGTGCGGAAATCCCTTCGGATACCCCCCCGCGTGCCAGCGGGGGCGGTTATGTCGGGCTTGAACCGACTAAAACCGCACGCCGTCTCGGGTCTACAGACGCCGGGGTGTAAGGTTGCCCATAGAGCATATCCCTCGCACCCCGACTGACCCTGGGCCATCTCCGGTTTCGAGATGGCCCCCTCGGGTTTGGGAACCACGGTGTCCCCGTCTTGCCCCGGTTTGGGGGAGGGGCGCTAGTCGCCCCACCGTCCCGGCCTGCTTTTGCTGTTTGAGACCACGACCTAATGAGTATTAATATATACAGATTTTGTTTTAACTGCCGCACCCGCGATATCGCGGCATCATGTCTGTGACATCGCAGATAAAATAAAGTAGAGTCGCCTTCGCTGATGCCGCCACATTCTACGTGGGTAACATATGTCTGGCCATGTCGCCGCCGCCGGGCCCCGTGGGTAGACCCAAGAAGTGCTGGTTTCCATGATGATAATGGTGAATGTGACCCTACTTTCTGCCTATTTAATCTAGCTTAATACTAACCCTGCATGCATTGTTTTCATTCTGTACGTGTCCTAAATATAGGTGATGCGTTGTTGGCGGTTGCCAGCCAGGTTGTCGACAGACAACCTGGCTGGCGCCGGTTGCTATATTTGTACTATTGCTATTATTGTTTGTGTTTTGAACGATGTATTTTAGACGGAATAACTAGGGGCGCACTGCATTCTGCTGTTGCAATGTTGAGCTGAGAGTGCACTACATGATTGCCTACAATTCACGCGCATTTTTTTTTCAATTGAATACCATTGCATTGTTTTTAGGGTTCCGTACTTCAAAAGGAAAAAACGGAACCCTTCTAGGATCCCTTCGTTGTCCGTCCGTCCGTCTGTCAAGACGAACGAACGATTTTCTCAGGAACGCGTGAAGGTATGAAACTGAAATTTATATGTAATACTCAGGTCTACTGTCCCTTAGAGCTGTGAAAAAATCAAATTTCTAAGCCAAAGCAATCAAAAGATACAGCCCTTCTTGCCGCAAATTTCCGGAAATTTTCGAAACTCGCACGGGAATCAAAACCTACAGGGTACTTCCCGTGAACTTAGAATCTTGAAATTTGGTACAAAGTAACGTCTTATAGTACAGATAAAGGAAAAATTACGAAAACCTTAAATTTTTAGTTACATCATATAATAAAATATATTTAAAAAAAATTTCAAGTTACTACTACCATAACTATGACTCGATTGTCGTGATGGGTGAACTTTAACTTATATACCTACATGTTTGTACGGAACCCTCGGTGTGCGAGTACGACTCGCACTTGGCCACTTTTTTTTTGGTGATTATTCTTCCGTTGCTTTTCTTTTTCTGTCTTTAGTTAAGTTGCATATTTTGGCGCCAAAATCGTGTTCTCAACATTGATCATTTTGGAGAAATCAGATTTAGACATTTTTGAAGGGTGATTATTCCTCCATGGTATATTCGATTTTCAATTTTATTTTTGACGTGACTACATCTTATAAATCGATGGAGCCGGCTGCACGCACGAAAAAACATGATGTTTGCGGCGTTACCACATGACGTATGCGGCGTTACATCGCGTTCTTATGACGTCGTCACGTTCAACTATCGTCAGTAAACCGACTTTACAGACAACCGATTTTTTTAAACCTTCCGGGTATCAAGTTGTATTTACATGCCAAGTTTGGTCAAAATTGGCCGATTAGTTTAGGAGGAGCAGCGTCACAACCGAAATACACCGAGTGGAGTCTAGAGAGCTTTTCGCTCGACTTCGTCTCACTCTCAGCTCAATCATCATCACTCTCTAATGATTCACATCACTCAGTTGGGAGCGACTTTCAGTCTAACTATGAAACGGTCGAACTTCCACATCTTCCGAGAACCGATTGCCATCTCACCCTCGCAACTCACTGGCGATATCGACCTTCTATAATTAGACCGCGCGGTAGCCTAGTGGTATGGGTAAAGGACTGCTGAGACGAGGTCTCGGGTTCGATCCCAGGTATTACCATGGCACGCACCAATGACTTTTCGATGCTTTTCGAAGTTGTGTGTATTTATCGCAGGTTTATAAGTGCCCGGTTAATGGCAATAGGCTCGCCTATTACATTGGGACCTAAACATAAACTGGCGAAATGTGGGTGCTAGCACCTCTGCCTACCCCTTCGGGGATATAGGCGTGAGTTTATGTTATGTTATGTTATGTTTATGTTATAATTAGACCAGATTGTGGGACCTTTTGGACTTCACTAACCGTAACGGTGCTGTTATGGCAATCGGGGCTGATAGCTGAACGTGATCTCCGAGGCACGGAGACGGACAGCCATTCTTAGGCTGACCTGGCTAGCATAACCTAACTCTGCAGTGTGTGGCCGTATTTTACCGCCTCGGTCGTGGTGAGTGTTCCCTTCAATTAATCCCGCCCCCACCTTTCCTATCCAGAACAACACGTGCAGGGCTGAGCTGTCATCCCCATACTGTGCAACCAATTCCATCCAGAACCAAGCGGTTCGGCGCCTCTTTGCTTTGCCGTACCATGAACACTGGGGAATTCTATACCACACACGTGTTTTCTTTTTCCTACAATTCCGGGTATTTTAAGCGGGGCCTGAAAGCATCTACCAAGATTGTCAAGCTGAGGTTCACCTTTGTCGTATTATTAGCATCTATAATAGTGGCCTTCATTCTTGAAACTTCCTCTATAGCTTACCAGGAGAGGAGAAATCGTAGCGTGTATTTAACGAAATGGTACCGAGACAAACAAACACATTATGTGGTACTGTTATGACGTCAACACATCAAATATGACCTACTTCACAAGCACTCTCAAGGTGCACTCCGTTGTAACGGGAGCTTTGTCGGCAGGCATAGCATACAGTACAAGCCTACCTAGTAGTAAGTGCCAAATCATAAAGTAATTGACGGTTAGCCACGGACGCTCGTGGACACAATAATATAAGCAGAAAGGTACATGAACTGCTATACATAGACATTTAAAAATAGACTAGGTCATACTCTGGATTTATTCGCACATAGATCTACAATAATGTTAACGGGAATTAACGCGATCATGATACATGTTGGATTGCCTGAGGTTCGACGAGTTTACACTGGCGGTGGTTACGGGCTATCTGGCTCAGTGGTACACGCCCTTCGTCGTCGAGTCCGTGAGGTAGAAGGTTCTTTGCTGAGCGCGAGCGAGTGGGCCGCCGCTGCCCATCTACTTCTGCAAGCATTACAGATGGCGGAACGCGCCCGGGAGTGACTTAGAACTCTCCCGGCCCGCCGAGCCCGCAACATGCTCGCCGCGCGTCGCAGGCGAATCAGACGCCGGAGGTCGCTTAACGACCTCCGTCCTCCATGAGCGCAGACCTGGGGTTGGCCGTTGAGGCTGCCTGTCACCCCAGCAGAAGCAGGCCGCGACGGCGGGGCGACGATCGCCCTCCCCCCAAACCGGGGCAAGATGGGGACACCATGGTTCCCAAACCCGGGCAATCTCGAAACCGGAGTTGACCCAGGCTCAGTCGGGGTGCGAGGGAAATGCCTTATGGGCAACCTTACACCCCGGCGTCTGAAGAACCGAGACGGTGTGCGGTTTTAGTCGGTTCAAGCCCGACATAACGGCCCCTGTTGACAGGCGGCGGAGTATCCGAGGGCATTTCCGCAAGAATAAAAAAGGTAGAAGGTTCTTCATCCATCCGCATATTCTCGATATTTTTATTTCGCCATTTCCCATCCTAAACTACACTTCCAGTTTCCTATTTTGTTAGCAAGCCATCCGGTGTCTATCCGACGGCACAGATAAGCGAGGTAGCATGTTTTTCCGTATTGCTAACAAAAGCACTTACTATTGTTTATCTTGGAACGCGAAAGTTTAAAAGTTTGATGTTGATCGTCAGGGGCCAATCACAGAAGGACGACGAAATTGCGTGCCTTAAATCGGGTGTATCCGATCCCACTAAGATCTTCGGGCCTAAGCCAGCTTCACCTGGTCACACGTGGACCTGCTGATCAACGCATAGGCTCTGATGCAAGCATTCCTCTTGTTGTTGGGAGTGTCAGACGCCACTGGCTTCCGTAAAAGCCGTATAAGGAAGAGAAGTACGCAAACCCGGGCGCCGAGGTGAAGGCTTCGGGTGGAACCGGGAGCAAGGCTAAGGTGATGTGGATTTTGGAGATATTGATCATCGCAGAAAAGTTACAATAAAATCGCTTTTTCCGTCCCGTTATTTGGAATGACTCAACGTAACGTGAACGGGCGCGTTCGTATTAGAATGATGAATATAGTTTTACGTCAACTCTTTCTTATTATGTTCATCTCATCATCAAAGCGTTAGTACTGGTCGCATCCAAAGTTTGACCTTCGAAGCCTGGAATCCGTTCCCTACTCTATCTCTTGGTTAAAGACGCTCACCTACGAAGAAGCAGAGAAGCTACTTAAGGTTATAAACTGTACTAGACAACATACATACACACACACACACACATAAACACATACACGCAAACACACACACACAAACACACACTAAGCTGTATTCTTGTATTTGTTTTTTTTTTTATTCTTGTATTTGTTTTAATCCCTTTATTCTACTTTGGTCATACAAAAATGTTAATTAATTGTGTTTGTTATGAAAGAGTGATGTCAACTGACACAGTATTGTTATACCCAAAACGATGGCCTCAACATAAAGACTTTTTGATTTTGATCTCATGATTTGGATTAGTGTGTCGTTTCTGAACGCAACTGTCGTCTGACCCCTAACTCTGAGAAGGAAGCCTGCGAGAGCTTAGTCCGTTCATCAGCAGGTGTAGCGAAGATCTTGAGACCCTTTTTAATCCCCAAAACGTAAAATATGAGCCCCTTTATGCACAGATGCTAGCCAACTTATCCTACAATTCTATTCTATTAATATTATAAATGTGAAAGTTTGTGAAGATGTTTAGATGTTTGTTACTCAATCACACTCAATCGGCTTAACGGATCTGGCTGAAATTTGGTACAGGGATAGGTAGATTATGGGATCCTGCCTTTTGGCAAAATATGTTTCAAATCAAATTTCACTTCACAAAAAACTTATCGCATAGTTTCATTTCCCAAAAGAATATTTAGCAAATTTATATTTCGCATTTTAATCACTTCGTCAAATATTCATTTGACAACTTTTTACTTGCTCAAATTTTATTAAGTCAAATATACATCAAGCAAATGCTTTATTTTGTAAAAAATTGTATTCCAAAAGCATTTTCGTTAAAAAAAATTCATATAAGTTACGTAGGCTAGATCGGAACTGCCAGAAAACCAGAAAAGTGGGCTAGGTTAAGTTAGAACTGTGGCCCCAACAGAGCGCGAACCGATCGAGCTATGCAAGCGTGCCGCGGCAGCGGCCGGCGAAGCGCCGTAATTATATTTGTATAATAGCAACATAATAATTATAGAAGTTCTTACCTGTAAATTATTTGTCCAAGGTGAAACAAACACCCATGCAGCAGTGTATTTTCAAAATTGGATCTTAAACTTGAAATACTAGCTTTTTCGAAATCCAAAATGACAAGATAACCATATTTGACTACCTAATACTTGGTAAAATGAAACTTTGCCATGGAATTATTTGTTAAACAATAAATTACCAAAAATAGTATTGCTAACTGTAAAATTGCGAAAAGTTGTTTTGCCAAATGTTTTTTGGACACTTTGGGGAACGTTTTTTGCCAAACATAAGTAAACAATAGATTATATTCTGGAATAACACATAGGCTAGTTTATATCCCTGGATAGGTGCCCATGGGTTGCGGGAACGGGATCAGAATTCCACGAGGGCGGAGCACATTAGGCATGAAATACCATCTCGAGTAAAGGTCACCGACTCGACATATAAACAAAAATACGTTGGATTCATTTCAACATCCGACAATGTGTTTCAGCGGTTCTGTAAACACATGTCTTTGGATTTCCTTATTTCGTCATACGTTCTTTGAAACGCCGGTCACTGCTACCACAAAATAAATACGTTAGAGAGAAGGCCGGCCTTATAAAACGACTGGATACGTCTGCTTGCTGACAAACAGGCGTATAGCGGACAAAAATGCATGCTTTTTGTATGTAGAGCACGTGAATATGATCCAACTAAAGGTAAGCCCAGTGGCGTACGTAACGGACTGCTGAGAAGAGGTCTCGAGTTCGATCCCCAGTTGCCCCGGGCACACACCTCTGCGTTTTCGTAGTTATGTGTGCATTAATAAATGTTAATTATCGTTCGTTTAATAATGTGTTCGATAGATGGCAATAGGCTCGCCCCCTATTACAATGGGACCTTAACATAACTGGCGAATCGTGAGTGTATAATACACCTCTGCCTACCCCTGCGGGGATATAGGCCTGAAGTTATGTAAATACTAGACGCTCTCGATAGATGCAGTCCGTATCATTGCGAGTCCTACGTAACTCCTTAGAACTTCTGCAGTTGCGTAGAGACGTTGCCTCTCTAGCTGTTTAACCGTCTCTACCACGGCGAGTGTTCTGATGAGCTTTCTGATGTCTTTCAATTAATCCTTTGTATCCAAAACAACCCCTGCTGGACTGCGGTGTCTCCCACATACGATACAAACAATACCATCTCGAACTAAGCGGTCCGGTACTTCTTATCTTTGTCGCACGATTAAGGACTGGAATAATTTACACGGTGTTTCCTTCTTTTTACAAACCCAGGTTTAAGCGGGGTGTGAATAAGCATCTGTCGAGACCGTTTTCATACACACACACATACATACAAACGCCTCTTTCTCGCGGTGGTCGGCAGAGACAATATGTTTCACCGTGCTACGATCCTCATCTTGCTAGCTAAGGTTAAGCCCAATGTTTTAATAACCATTTTCCACTCGATAGTACAAGATGCCCACTAAATTAAAAGAAAACGATCGTGGTTCGAATCGATTATGTGAAAAGAGTTCTTCGGAGTTTATACTAACATGAATCGCTCCAGTACAAACAGTATATTGGGCGATTCATACCATGGTATGCAACGCCGAACGCAAAAAATGTCTAGGGACGATTCGAACCGCGGTCCAAATAACTCGTGATATGAAATGTCTAAACACTGGGTTTGGGTGGGTCAATTTGTTTTATAAGCGCTCGTAGGAATGCAATGGAAGACAAAAATAATAATATTCTTTTTTTTTTGAAGAATATTAGTAACCTGAATTGCTAATATTCCCCCTAACCCCTCCAGCTAAGCTAAATTGCTTGCGTTAGGAGTGGGTTCACGTCAGTAGTGTAATGGCCAGGATTCGAACCCGGGCCAACCAGTACAACGGACTAGTTACTGAGTTCAAGAGGACAAACGAGCGAATACCTACCGTTGTGGGAGTGAAACGTTCTGTACGTGTACGCCCCCCATTAGGGTGCTCACATAGATGTTTGAAGCGGTACTGTACACCGGCTGGTTGACGGACGATGCTCCGGCGCATTCTTCCTGTTGAGGTTGGGAGATCATACGGCGGTCGCTCCCATAAAAACCGTATAAGCCAAACCAACAGGAGGAGGAGTAATGAAAAGAAAGCCTCGGATGCCATCGGAATTTACGCTAAGATGCTGATGAGGAGTGAAATTGCTAAAATATAATGTATACTTACAAACGAAAAGGTGTTTCCGTAGTTCGCAAGAATTATGGTAGAAGGCTTCAGCGTCGCCTCGAGACGTATATATCGACATATATATCGGAGAATTTCGAAAATCTGGGACGTGTCAGGTGGCTCAGTTGGTCAGAGCGTTCCCCCTGTAAGGGACTGGTCGCGGGTTCAAGTCCCGTCCTAGATGGTCTCTTTTTCCGATCGTAATCTAAAAAAGGCATCAACTGACAACATTCCAAGTTTATAGCCCCCCTCGGCTTTTACAGGAGCGACTGCTGTCCGACCGACAAAGAAACTTTTTTTGAAGTGAAAACTTCTTTAGCGGCTTTGTGCACTTTTATTCTAATAGGTAACAAAGGTTGAACTCGCGTCAGTAAAACACGTGACCTGGTCGTAAGACAAATATAGAACCGCTAAATCACACTGTACTTAACAACCTTGGTGGCGCGTTCGTCTAATGAGTGGTTGTTGACTTCGTCAAGACTGAGATCGATTCTGTCCGAGGCCCAAGAAACACTTTTTGTCAACATATAACTTTTTGTAATATTTATTCTATTTTGTGCCATAAATCTATTGATATAAAATGGAAATTAAACAAAGTCCATCTATTAATAAAAAAAGTGACGAAGAAATAGCGAAAGAAAATGAGTGAGTAGGTACTTTATAAATATATTGGCGATGATGGTTCTGGCAATAATGATAGTGAAAAAGTCGTTGAAATTATGGATGGAAGTTGATTTTTCTGAGAGATAAACTTTTTAATGTAAAATAATTGTAATAGTTCTAAGTGTTAAATGTTTCATGTAAGTAATATAAATTGTCATGTGTGTGTACGCAATAAATGAATATTGTATGTTACCACATAAATGATAGTACTATTATACTGATAATTAAAGCAATTCGTGCAACATTATTCCCTAACCATTCCAAACGTTAATATTCAAGTTTTCACATCTGCCGGCACTCCCGGAGTGCAAACAGTCGTTTTTTTTTTGCGTGTGGAATACTCACGGCACCGCCGGCCACGGGGTGGTAGCCGGAGATCGTGTGTGGGACTCTCCCCGGATGGGTATACCCACTAAACCACACGGAGTGCCACACTTTGCGCCTTGTCGGGGGAGCCTGAAACTATGCAGAAATATTTCTATGGCGACTCACGAGAAAGAAACCTGCGCCAGAGTGTCATCCATCAATCAGTAGGTGTATTCGGAGGTGACATGGGTTTGGGCCCCGAAGAATTTTCTTATATAAAACTATATACCTGCCAGATATGGACGTTAAGAGAAATACGCCCATCAATTTTTGTCCTGCTGAACAGTTACTCATAACTCATTAGCAAAGACAGACAGACATATTTGTCATCCAAATTATTAAGTTTGTGCGCCAAATAATTACGACAAGTGTATGCAATTTGTTTTAAAATACGCAGCGGCTAGTCTAGTGACGTCACTGGGATTTCCAATTTTCATTTTGGCTTGAGACATCTTTCGACGACACAATTGGGTGACCAAGATCTTCTGGCTTAAATTAACCTTACGGAAGGAAAAAAATTGGTTTACTTGACTTTTACGCGAGCGACTGCCGTCTGAGCTCCTAATCTCAAGAGCCTGCCCGGAGCCTCCTCCGGCAAGCAGCAGTATGCATGTAGCAGTATGGACGGTCGGACGCCTTACTATTCGCTTCTTTAGTAATATGGTCTTTACCTATTCGTTATTCCTGTATATTTCCATTATTTATATTTTGTTTGAAAGTTGATTTCAAGATTTTACAACTCTGTATTAAAATCTTTTTTTTTGTCTTGTGTATATGAACAACTTACTTATTTTAATACCAATTGCATGAATGAGGCTTTTTTGCTCATTGAAAATCAGATTTTAATATATTTTTCCGGTGATTATTCCTCCGTGGTACTTTTCATTTTTGATTTTCCTAGCCTATGTCCTTTCCATCAGTAACATCTTTTTTAATTAGAATCGGTTCAGCCGTTTGGGAGGAGAAGATGGTCTAACGAAATACATAAGTCGTCTACAAGAGAGCTTCATTCTTTCAGAGCTTCGTCCAATGATGCCATTTCTTGAAGCCGTCCATCAAGAGATCAACATCAAAAGATATGTAAAGGGTAAAAAAATACATGTTTAGTGCGTAATTAATGTTTGTACAGCTGTTCCTGGCTTTGGCACAAACAAAGAGGCGAAAGCGATCCGTATTTAAGATAAAAACAAAACGAACTCTATTGTATTGTCATCATATTTGACCACGGTGGCGTAGCGGTAGTACGTTCGACTGCTAACTCAAAGGTCGCGGGTTCGATTCCTGCTCAGTGTAAATATTTGCATGCATGAATATATTTGCATTGGTCTGTGTGTTTCTTTGTTTCATCATCATCATCATCATCAACCTATGCTAGTCCACTGCTGGACATAGGTCTCCCCTAATGAGCGCCATAGCGCCCTGTCTTCAGCTTGCCGCATCCAGCATCTGCCCGTAGTCTTTCGCAGATCGTCATTCCACCTGTTTAATATGTATATGTTTAAAAAATATCTAAGTAAATTCATTTGCATTCTAGAACCCATAACATAAGCTAGTTAAGCTATGCCTAGTTTGCTGCAGTTCGCTGTGTAGAATGTCATGGAATATTTATTGTTATTTTCTCTTTAACGTTGCTCTCAGTAGTATTGAAGGCTTTAACTTCGGGGCCCAAGGTCCATTCACACCTCCCTCCCTTTGATTTAGTGGCCCGGATTGCCACTGTTTTTTTTTAAATAATATTGGTAGCCGAAATTACAAGTATTCCCCTTAACCCCTCCAGCTAAATTATCGTCGTCACCATCATCGTCATCATCCTAAGGGCGATATCCCAGTTGTGCCAAAGTTCAAACTTTGAAATCCGGGTTCCGTTTATTGTTTTTGATTGTTATATCGGTTATGCCGGGAGCAACTGCTATCTGACCTCGCAAACACTAGCAGGTGAGGTGTTGGTAGGGCTGTGTATAAACTGATGAGAAATGATGACATTAGTAGGACCTTTCTTTTTCTTCAATTAAATTTTCAAGCAATTTGTATGCTTGATATTGTTGTAAGTTTACGCGAATGTCACACATTGAAACTAGGTCTGCAAGGCGAATCGCTGCTTGCAATGTTGAGCTGAGTGAGACATCGTGATTTGAAAATCAGATTTTGAAAATTTTGAACAGTGATCATTCCTCCGTGGCAAGTCCGATTTTGAAAATTCTTTTTGAAAGTCACAACTCTGGACATGCTTTCTGAGCGTGTAAAGTTTGGTCACAGTGCCTCGAGCGGTTATTATGTAATTCCATCTGGATTTTTTTTAACGGTGATCATTCCTCTGTGGTAGCATTAATTTTTTCAGAATATATCCATAAACCTTCCTCTGATTGACCTCTTTAATCATGCCAAATTTGGTTCTGATTGGATTAGTAGTTTAGGAGGAGACCTGTGACAAAGAAAATCCTGAAGTCTAGTATGAGGAGATTTCCCTCGACTTCGTCTCACTCAGCTCAATAAAACCGTGACCATGACTGCTGAAAAGCAACCGAAACGTCGGGATCAATGTAAAATATAAATT
Source organism: Cybosia mesomella (assembly GCA_946251805.1). Classification (NCBI taxonomy): domain Eukaryota; kingdom Metazoa; phylum Arthropoda; class Insecta; order Lepidoptera; family Erebidae; genus Cybosia; species Cybosia mesomella. The sequence goes on along the minus strand of OX276418.1, from coordinate 223,465 downwards.
ACCATCAAATAAATCGCGATAGATTCCGTTAAAAATAGATTTATTTTAAAATTTGTATGCTTATGTAGGTACTTGTTCTATTTTTCCAATCTAGATCTATATTAGGCGGAGTCATCAAAAAACAATGTTTAAAAATGACTGTAAAGTCGTTCAATGTTTCCGTAGTTCGCAAGAATTACGGTATAGATGGCTACGTCGCCTAAGACGTATATAATATGTCGGAGAATTTCGAATATCTGGGACGTGTCTAGGGGGCTCAGTTGATCAGAGCGTTCCGCCTGTAAGGGACTGGTCGCGGGTTCAAGTTCCGTCTTAGATGTTGTTTTTCCGATCTAAATTTATTAGTAGGATCTACTTACGAGTAACGATACAGTCCTGCTCTACTAAGTATGCGATTTATTAGATTAAGTAAACATGTTTGGAAATAGACCAAAATAAGCCCGCTGAGTTGCTTGTCGGCTTCTCAGCACCGGGCCACGTTTCGAACTGGTGGTGGTCCATTTGCCAAACATTAGTCTAGTTTTTAAAAAAATTCTAAATTTCGTTTTAATGGTCTATACAAAATGAATGATATTTGACTTTGTTATAAAGTCGTCAAAATTGCCTCACGAAACTCCCCACAAGTTTAGTTCTAGAATACAATTTGTACTTCATATAAAATCAAATCTCAAGTCGAGATTCACGACTGAGTATCGTACAAGAATACGGGCGTAAGAGTTGCGGGCAGTGGTTCAGTGTGACCGGTCGACTGGAGAACTACGAATATTCTGTTTACAAAACAATATTACGATAGCCAAAACACATCGTTTCGTTGACACGGCACGACAGCCGCAACACGTGAATGAAAGCCATCCATCTGTCTAATTTCCGCAGTATGTCAGAGATGAACAGTGTCTAAACGTTGCAAAAAGAAAAGATACAGCATAATAAGCAGGGATCCCGCCAAGATTTCCTAAATTATAGTCTAAAAACGTAAAGAGCATCATTTAATCATCTAAGATTAGTGGACAACTTGGTACTGATCACTGAGATTGCTACTATGCTCCAACACATGCTGCAATCGTTGGTTTATTCCCAGTAAAACATTCAGTAACACCCAAGCGAGTAACAGTGTTACTGGTTAGGAAAAAATGATCATCGGCAGTGTGTGCCGATGATCATTTTCACAACTTTTTTCCAACCTATCAAATTAGTAATCAGTCAATTAGTTATATTAGTGTCACTGGATGGCGCATGAGCAGTGCTCTTACTACGAGTAAGACAAAATAAGGATAGGATCCTTGAGGTCATCAGTATCATTGGAATTGGCAGTGCCCAAGTATTCCACAAACTTCTATGATAAATCTTTTACTGTACAGGCGGTACCTATCAGGCGCGCCCAATCTCTGGCCACCTTTACAAATATGGTTAAGGATCACAACCTGGCTTCTTAGTTTCTTATTGTGTATCGTATATACCCTATATGTTGACATTGATATTTATTTTATAAGTATATGAATGAACAATATTTTTATTTATTTATTTTTTCTTCTTTTTTTTTCCTTTCCTATTAACCACACCAATAACTACCCATAAATGTTCCAATTCATGTCAATCCAAAGGTTCCTGTTAGAAATTGCTTTTAACGATAAGGCCGCCATTTGTACACATGTTGAGTCAACATTGTTGACTGTGTATTCCAAGTACCTATGCATACCCTGATTGGTGTAAAGTTTATTTCTATTCTATTCTATTCTATTCTATAGTGACAAACAAGGAAAATTTAGCAATACCAGTAGATATATAAAAAACTTTACGCAGTTACGACAAGATATATTAACGGACACTGAAATAGTAAGAAAAGTTACTTGTGTGTGGAAACTGTTTTTTTACGACTGCCAAGAGGAAGATATTCGTGTGTTCTGCATTGCTTGACATGAGGATGCCAAAAGAAAAACTATGTCTACACCAGTGCACTTTTCGTTAATTCTTCTTCTAATGTAAACGCTGAACCCAGTTCGACAACAGCGCATGGCAAAAGAAGTAGAAAGATAGAAGTAATAAAGGCGTCAGGATAAATGATCGCAAAAGTACAGACGAATTTAAGAAATATAACAAAATTGGAAGATAAAAATGAAGACAGTAAGACTGTTGAAGCGGAGATGGATATCTCTTGCCACTTGGCCAGAGAAAGGAAAACAAAATGGTCTAAAATCATTACAGAGTGGTAACTTCCAACTGTTATAGAAATAGACCTTCCACTACCACCTTCTTGCATGTCTGCCTGCCAGACATGCAAGAAGGTGGACACATGATATTAGGTGAGTTGGAGACATTATCTGGTTATAGGTGCTAATTTCTTCGAAATTTCACATATAAATTATAGAAGTACGGCCGAAAATTGTACAAAAGGAGAATATCTTCGACCAGCTAAGGTACAGGTCTTTGATGATCACTACATCGCGTACAGAATCTACACAGCAGCTCAATCTTTGAACCATCTGTGTTACAATGGCTCATAGCAACTGAACAAGACCGACATGTTCAAACCGACTCGTGGTTACGACTACCGATGGCGGTTACGTAAACACGAGGTAAACGCACACATAAATCTAATGAATGTACCAAAATATCTTGTCCGTTATAGAACATTTGTGCATCACCGCAGCCACCGTTCATCATATCAAAAGCCCTTTTTTCCTTATATCCGAAATTGAGTCTCTTTGGAACCAAACAGATGCACCTTCGTATTTTTATGATTATATCCAAAGTATAGACTTACAAAACTTCAAAAAACCTATACTGATGTTTAACAAATGCCCCGACCTGAGAAGACTCCGGCAAGAAACTCAGCGAGTCATATTTTAGGGTTCCGTTGAAAAATGGCAAAAAACGGAACCCTTATAGATTCGTCATGTCTGTCTGTCCGTCCGTATGTCACAGCCACTTTTTTCCGATACTGTAAGAACTATGCTGTTGAAACTTGGTAATTACATGTATTCTGTGAACTGCATTAACATTTTCACACAAAAAAAGAAAAAAGAGCAATAAATTTTGGGGGCTCCCCAGAACTGAAACTCAAAAAAAAAATTTTATCGTACCCATACGTATAATATCATTTTTTCTAAACTTAATTGTCTGTGCGAAAGACATTTCCAAAGTGGTTAAATGTGTCCCCCCCCCCCCCCCGCCCTGTAACTTCTAAAATAAGAGAATGATAAAACTAAAAAATATATATGATGTATATTACCATGTAAACTTCCACCGAAAATTGGTTTAAACGAGATTTAGTAAGTAGTTTTTTTAATAAGTACGTCATAAATCGTACACCGCAATTTACCTTTCATTCAATCAACTCAAATATAAAAAATTTACTTGCTGCTACGGATCCCTTCATGGGCGAGTCCGATTCGCTATTGGCCGGTTTTTTAATACATCATAAATCGTAAACAGCAATTTACCTTTTTTTATTTTTTATTTTTTTCGTGCGGAAATCCTTTCGGATACCCCCCCGCCGGCCAGCGTGGGCGGTTATGTCGGGTCGGCACGCCGTCTCGGGTCTTTCATTCAATCAACTCAAATATAAAAATTTTACTTGCTGCTACGGAACTCTTCATGGGCGAGTCCGACTCGCACTTGGCCGGTTTTTTTGGTCTATTTACAAACATATTTTCTTAATCTGATTACAAAGTTTTGTTTGAGTAGCATAGTGAGAGAGCAACCGTTCATATCCAAGCTTGTTTGTCGTCTAGATATTCTGGAATTTATTCGATATATTATTATTGTTTTCAACGGGATAGATTGCAGCGACGCCGGCGACGCGACTTGCAGTCCGTATCATTGCGAGTCCTAGGTTAGTAACACATAAGAACCTCTGCAGTTGCGTAGAGACGTTGCCTCTGTAGCTGTATTTTACTACCTCTTACCACTGCCCGTCTTCCTTCCTATACAGAACCACCCGTGTTGGACTGCGATGTAACCCACATACGGGACAAACAATACCGTCTCGAACCAGGCAGTTCAGAGCTTCCTCTCTTTGTACAATTCTACAATCCTGGGTTCTTCAAGCGGGGCGTAATAAAGCATCTGTCATGGCTTGACGGCCATGACAGATGCTTTATCACGCCCATTACAAGTCCATTTTGGAATATCAACATCTGGAATCGTTGCCCATATCTTCTGGATTTCACCTTACCATCTAGCGGGGTGCAGTCAATTGACGGACTGAATATAATTACTCGGAGTCGGATTTCGAATCGCGTTTGTTTGCACACCAATAATATTAATATATTTGACAGGATTGCGCAGATCATAAATAAATATTCTAGGAAATATTGGTTGGACAAAGCTTGTCATAGGTTCTAGAATGCTGATAAAACATACTTACCTACTTTTTTGTAAACAAATACATATAAACAACTAGACCAATGCAAATATACATATTTACAATCAGCGGGAATCGAACCTGCGACTTCTGACTTAGCAGTCGCGGTTCTACCGCTGCGCTACCACAGAGGTCGTCATTGAACGAGAAGATCGCGGCATATATTGACTGTCTAATCGTGCCCTTTTTTTTTTTTTTATTTTTTTTTATCGTGCGGAAATCCCTTCGGATACCCCCCCGCGTGCCAACGAATTAAGTGCACCAGCGATGATTAAAGCCGAATGTAAACAAACGGAGCTCGAAGTGAGAGACAGTGAGCCGGCGCCTGTTGTCAGTGGCGCTCGCTTCGACACAAAAGTGACAAGAATACTTACTTACCGCTTAAAAATCATATTACACTCACATATCACAGTAGAAATATATTTAGAACTAGTTTATTTTCGATTTCACACGCGAGTTCATACGCGATCTGCCAGCCACGACCGCCGCGAGCTCTGGCGCACTCAACTGTGGAACAGCGAGTAGCGAGCCATCCCGAAACAAACGATTTGGGTAAATATAAAATTACGCGGGACTAGTGCTGGGAACGTTTTATCGATTCTCATCTCTGGGATGCCTCCGCTCAGCACTTATTTGAGGCTCTCGATAGATTACAGTGGGCTTGCAGTCCGATTCATCGATAGTTCTGATGTCCTTAAAACTCTAGAGCCCCTGCAGCTGTACAGAGACTTAGCCTCCTTGGCAGTTCCATCCCGATCATCATCATCATCATCATATCAGCCGTAGGAAGTCCACTGCTGAACATAGGCCTCCCCCATTGACTTCCATTTTGACCGGTCTGTAGCGGCCTGCATCCATCGAGTCCTTGCGCTCTTTTCCAGGTAGTCAGTGCACTTTGCGGGAGGCATTGCTACTCTGCGCTTGCCGTCACGTTCCGATGAGCGATTCCAATTGATTGTAACATCTCCCTTTCTATGTCACACTTATACAGTGAAATCGATACTATCGAACCAAGCACTTCACCAATGTCTCATAGACACCGCTCTACATTTATCGTACATTGGACTGACCTGTTTGATAGGTTTATAGAGTATTTAAAACTAGTTATTTTGTTAATACAATATTAAAATGATAACTTCGATGTTAACTGTTTTAAAAATATCAAATTGTAGACATGTGCTGTGCGATACAGCCAATGCTGCACAAAACCGAAGCAAGCCGATGTCAGCCCGACGCTCACTCTTCTCGCGCCGACGTGACGTGCCAAGTCAAGAGCCGGGTACTGTACTGGTATTTTTATCGATATCGATAACTACCGCTGGACACTGTCGCACCTCCCTGCTGCACCTGGCGTTACGCGGTGTTCCCAGAAACTGTATCGTTGTATATTTTGGTAACACAACACACAAACACATCTTATTGTTTTTGAATCATATACTTCGTTTATTTAGTTCAGATGGGTGCTGGATGGCTGCTCTCTCTGCTATGTCATTTAGCTTTCATTTATACTTAATTTTCTTTCCACGAATACAGACGCTTTCCTGAGAGAAGAATGTTGTCATGAGAATAAACCTTTGCTCTTCCATGACAGAGCACTGAAGAAGTAGTATAAAACAAATTCGCTTACTCTGTCCCTATATCCCTATGTATGCTTAAATCTTTGAAACTACGCAACGGATTTTGATGCGGTTTTTTTTAATAGATAGAGTGATTGAAGAGGAAGGTTTATATGTATAATAACATCCATTGCACCCGTGCGAAGCCGGGGCGGGTCGCTAGTTATGAATATAATAAACATAAAAATGTAGAAAGAAACAGAAAGAAAGAAACATTTATTAGTGCAAAGAGGCCACAAACTATTAGACAAAATTACATGACATCTGTAAATACTGATCTTTAAATAACTGGAGCACAATAGTAATGTGGCACACAAATGCACCAAATGGGTGCACAGTTCAGCAAGTGCCAGATAGAAACCTGTCGCTGGTTTTCTACTGGAGCCCAACTGGTTAGTGACACACGGACGCCACACCGTCGAAGTCGTTAATCGTTAGTTAATGACGTGTGTAGTGGTGTGTTTGTGAAATAAATAGTGTGATAAAGCATAGTGTATAAATCAATAGTGTCATCAATAAACTTAAATTAACAATATATAAATTTGCGTTTACATTATCCAGCCTCCTTTGAGCTTCCAAGAGAAACAGCCGTAAACGTTTCCTGATCGTGGTTCTCGTTGTAATGGAGCGTAACGGTGGTGGAAGATTGTTCCATATTCTGGAAGCTGCTTAACGAAAACTGCCCCTAAATGACGCAGATCGATGCTTAATCTTCTTCTTTATATATAAAAATGAATTGCTGTTCGTTAGTCTAGCTAAAACTCGAGAACGGCTGGACCGATTTGGCTAATTTTGGTCTTGAATTATTTGTGGAGGTCCAGAGAAGGTTTAAAAGGTGCTATCGATTGAGGCAGTACGAAGTCTGCCGGGTCAGCTAGTCTTCTTCTTTATATATAAAAATTAATTGCTGTTCGTTAGTCCCGCTAAAACTCGAGAACGGCTGAACCGATTTGGCTACTTTTGGTCTTGAATTATTTGTGGAGGTCCAGAGAAGGTTTAAAAGGTGAATAAATATGGAAGTTGTTATCGATTGAGGCAGTACGAAGTCTGCTGGGTCGGCTAGTGCTTAATAAAACTAAATAAAATATTTTGCAAAGTTTTCATTTGACCATCAACTTAGTAGTTAAAAAGAGTTAAAAGGGCAACTTCGACACATGAATAATATATTATATTATATTGACAGAATTCGATAAGATAATAATACTTTTATAATAGATTTGTCAATTGCTTCGTACTTTTTGAAGCTTTAAAAAACCTCGATTTGGTGCTGTTGCTGCTTTATCCACACAAATATATTTCAGACAGTTCAATAAGTTTTTGGTTATCAAATCTCACAATAGATTTCGTTAGTTCTTCCAAGTAAAACGCATTTCGTAAATTTTAGTGTAAACTTCCTGAGTGTTGTATGTTGCAGTCCTTGATAATATATATAAACACTAGGTTTTATTATATCTTATATTGATTTCTTTAATCACATGCATATAAATGACCATCTATCTTAAAAACTAATATCACTTGACTTGCCTTTATTCATCCTCCCCCACCCGAGAGCCATAGAGCAAACGACGCTCTCAACAGCCATAGATTATATCAATCTATTCCATAACACTGGGTATTGTAGAATATACTGCTTCCGGGCTGTTTGGCCGTGGTCCATATGAAACTTGTGTTCCAAACGTTTCGTATACACAGGCGCCACCGAGGAGAGCTCTTTTTGTTTTTTTATATATTTAGGACACGTCAATTTGACTTCACCTCGCCTGATGGTAAGCTGAAGGTAAAGTCTCAGGAAAGAGGGTCACCATTACATACACGTACCATGTTAACAATGGTGGCACTCAGCTTGACGGCCTCATCAGAAGAGGATTGTCGTCGCAGCACCGCGTGACACCCACCGGTCCCACTAGTGCTGCGACCACAATCCCCCTGCCCGGCTATGCACTTGCTGACCCCTGAACGCAATCAAACCGAAATTGGATTACTATGGAGGGTTTTTCGCAATCATGCACGGTGGTACCTATCCGGCCGAATTTTGTGACAAATTTGTGTCATCAAATTTCTACCACCAGTGAAGCCGACGGAGCTCTACGCACTCGTCGCCGCCCGGACCTGACCACTGAAGATGTCGACCGAAACGCTTGGAATACAAGTTTCATATGGACCATGGCCAAACAGCCCGGAAGCAGTACATTCTACATGCAAAGCCGGCCGTGAAAGCCTAAAGATTTATATTCCTGGGTATTGTTGCCATACTGTATAAAGATCTAGTTACTAACCTTTTAAAGATAAGGTACTGCTTAGTTTGGTATCCGAGTCTATTCCCAATGGAATAATCACGAATCACAAGATTTAGACTTTCACTCATAGTGAATTTGACTTTGACATGTTACCAACCAAGTAAATCTCCTTTTTAAGACTTCGTTAGTACGACGGTTATCTTAAAAAAGCTTAGTAATATTTGCATGAAAACAGTCACCTAAGACCAAAACTACTAATTGCAAGGAACGCACGCGCCATTTGTCTCCTACAATTTGTATGAAAATGATTAAAATGCCAGTCGGCACGGGTTCCTATTGATATAATGAGCTGAAATGTATCCTGGGAGTATATAAACATGTAAGTACAAATAGAGGGTACGCGTTCCAAAAAAAATTGAAAATAACGGACACCCTTTTTTTTTTTACGTGCGGAAATCCCTTCGGATACCCCCCCCCCCCCGCCGACCAGCGGGGGTGGTTATGTCGTGTATCAACTAAAACCGCACGGTGTCCTCCTTAAGTGTCCGTTGCCGGGTAAGCTCTCGAAAGGAAAACCCCAGGGTTACCGGCGGACTTTGGCCGCCACCGCGGCCTCGCCTGGTGGGGTCGGGTTTTATCCCGCTTCGGTGAGTTGGTAGGCGTGTGTAGGGCACACACGACACGCCTCCGCCACGGCCTGCTTCTATAAGGACGGCGAGTCGGCCAACTGCCGTCCTCAGGCCCCGATCATGGAGGTCGGTAGTCCCGGGCGTAGATGAGAAACTATGATGATGATGCGAAACTCGAGGGGCATTGTTCTCTCCCGCTCCCTCTCCGCCGTCTCTTTCGCGCGCATTACCTGCTCGCAGAAAGAGGCGGCGGCGTGCCACTTGCTCCCGTCGGAGACGACGGCTCTCGCCATAGTCTCCAACGAAATGTATGAGTATAGAAATATGTACATAGTTACATAATCCAGAGGCTGTTTCGAATCTCCTATTAATGGTATAAAACTCAAGTATGCGTGCAGTTCATTTATTATTTTATTGTGTACTAAAATATGAGGAGAAACGCAGTAGGTAGCGTCGTGGTACCGTGTGGTCGCTGGTCGCACGTGTGGTTGGTTGGTGCTCTAGTAAGTTCCCAAATTAACTTACAATTTGATTTATTTGTATAAATATAGAATGTTTTTATATGCATTTGCACTTCATTCCCAGGGGGGGGGGGGGGGGCTTTTGCGCAACTAATAGTCGTCAAAAATTCATGTAAAAAAATGATAAAAAAATGGAATCACACATTTTCAAAGTGCATTTCCATGTTATTTCGATGCTCTAGCAAACTTTGTAAATAACGTGGATTCGATAGATCGAATTCAATCACTAGTAGGTAGGTAGGTACATTGAAATGAATGTTAAAATGATTATTAAAATGACAATGCTTTGAAATAAAACTATTTTATTTTTAACTTAACGGATTGTATCGCGATTTATTTGATTTTATTTTATATTTTACATTGAATGAATTACCATGGCGCTGCTGAAAAGCAACCGAAACGTCGGGAGTAATGTAAAATGTAAAATAACATCAAATAAATCGCGATAGAATCCGTTAAAAATAGTTTTATTTCAATGTGTGACATTCGCGTAAACTTCCCACAATATCATAACAATGCTTTTTATGTCTTCTTTTTTCATGTGCTAGTCATTAGGTACAATCGGTAGAGTAAGATCTATAAATACCTTTTTTTTTCGTGCGGAAATCCCTTCGGATACCCCCCCGCCCGGCAGCGGGGGCGGTTATGTCGGGCTTCAACCGACTAAAACCGCACGCCTTCTCGGGTCTTAAGACTGGTGTAAGGTGGCCCATAGAGCATATCCCTCGCACCCCGACTGACCCTGGGCCATCTCCAGTTTCGAGTTGGCCCCCTCGGGTTTGGGAACCACGGTGTCCCCGTCTTGCCCCGGTTTGGGGGAGGGGCGCTAGTCGCCCCACCGTCCCGGCCTGCTCCTGCGGGGGTGACAGGCGGCCTCGCCCGCCGCCCCCAGGCCCGCGCCCCCAGGCCCGCGCCCATGGTATCTATAAATATCTAACGCGCAAATGAAATCTAATAAAATATAAATATGTTTTTTAAATCCTTTTTTTAGCATGAATATATGACTCTGTGCTACGGGGCGATAGCCGGAGACCATATGTGGGACTGTCCCATCCGGTGAGCGGTATATACCCACTTAAACGCAAGGTGTACCATACTCTGCGCCTTGGCAGGGGGGCCTCAAACTGTACATGAATACTACTGTGGTGACCGCCTCCCCCCTCCCTTGTACATGCACGGTGCATTGCATCTAATCAAATTTGTTAAGCCGTTTGTATTTGACTATAAGTAACTCAATCTCCCCTGTGAATGATATGCGCAAATGCAAATCAACACATTGCACATGTCGAAGAAAGGATGACCTCATCAGCAACACATATGTGCTTTTTATTTTGAACAAGATTAGAGAGAATGACCAATCTGCGCAATTCGGGTTATGATAGGAACGAGACGTCGGGTCAGGTTAGGGAGACGGTTACGTTCGGAACAAATATGACATTTTTTTTTAAAGTTTCTAACCTAACCCGCGACCGGGTCAGGTTTTCGGGTCAAGTTCAGAATAATCAGTTTTGTTGCAAATCAAATTTTCTACAACTTGAGCTGTATACTTTGTGTAGCTATTAGTTGTTGAACCAAAGATAGCAAAGGTATTAACGAGAACAGATAGAAATTTGGGAACAAATTTTTCTAAGTCTAGATTTCATGGATTTCCTTAGCGTCGCTCGGTAGGATCGAGCGGTCCAGGGTTCGAATCCTGGTCATTACACTACCGACGTGAACCCACTCCCAGCACAAGCCATTAAGCTTAGCTGGACTGGTTAGGCGGAATATTAGTAATTTCAGTTACTAATATTCTTTAAAAAAAAATTACCTCGTTTGTTAGAGAGATTTGATCCTTATGATTGATCCTATCGATTGATGCCATAAAGTACAGGGTGTTATTTTTTGATATTTTAGCCGGTTCTAAAACCGAGTGTAGCAATCGAGATTTCGAAAATCTTTGAATGCAGTTTAAATCGTTTTTAAAATTAACGGTTTACGTCGGTAGTGTAACGGCCAGGATTCGAACCCGGAACCTCTCGATCGTAGGGCCGACTCCTTAACCACTTAGCTACCGACGCTTTATTATTAATATATTATTTTTATAATTTTAGAAGAGAGGAGCGGTAGACGCGTCCGAGATAAACGCTCGGATGGTTGTTCTAATGCCTAGTTAACATTGCAGTTGTGTTTCAGGCGACGTGTTTTTTGAATAATGAAGCGATTAATCATTTTATGTAAGTACACACACATGTATTTATATACCAGCGGTTGCCCGCGACTTCGTCCGCGTTAAATTCGGGATAGATCAAGGTATGTTTACTTCTGCTGTCTCAATCCCAACACGTATTAAATAGCGATAGCCCAGTGGTGTACGTAACGGACTGCCGAGACGAGGTCTCGAGATCGATCCCCAGATGCCCCGGGCACACACCTCTGACTTTTCGTAGTTATGTGTGTATTAAAAATGTTGCTTATCGCTCGCTTAGTAGTGTGCCCGGTAGATGAAATAGGCTCGCCCCCTATTACATTGGGACCTTAACATAACTGGCGAATCGTGGGTGTGTCATACACTTCTGCCTACCTCTTCGGGGATACAGGCGTGAAGTTATGTTTATGTGTTATGTGGTAGGTACTGTATTAATGTACTTATATACTTTTTTTTTGTAAATACGTAAATATTATACATATAAAAACCCAGACCAATGCAATATAGACATATTCATGAATACAAATATTTGCACTGAGCGGGAATCAAACCCGCGCCCCTGTCGTAGCAGTCGAATGCCTCACCGCTGCGCCACAGAGGCCGTCGGATTATATTATGTTATGTTATTCAATATTATTTTATCGTTATATTTGCAATTAGGTATTTATTATGCAGAATAAAGATTTTTTCTGGTGACGGACTCACCAACGTAGACCTCGACTACGAAAGCTAGAACTACGAAATTAGGATATTAGGTTCCCTCTATTACTTCGAAATAGAGGTACATAGGTATGGGGGTGCGACTGGTTGGGTCACCTCCAAGTTTGGTGCACCCTGGGCAACGTGGGCGATGACCCATCATTGATTGCTCCTCTGGAGTAGCTGGCGTCAACGTCAACGGCCAAGAGTCTGACCAACCGGCCCTTTTCAGAGCCAGCTGACCCCATTGCACGAGGGGGTCGGAGTATGGCGGGCCTGCAAGACCCGCGGCAGTGGTCGCTCCAGATACCCCTCTGCTGTTATCAGAGGGGATACTGCGAATGGCCCAGGGTCAGTCGGAGTGCGAGGAATATGCTCTATGGGTAACCTTACACCCCGGCGTTTGTAGACCCGAGACGGCGTGCGGTTTTAGTCGGTTCAAGCCCGACATAACCGCCCCCGCTGGCCGGCGGGGGGGTATCCGAAGGGATTTCCGCACGATAAAAAAAAAAAAAAAAGGTATGTAATATCGAAATCAATTCTGCCCGATTAATTATGAAATATTTATGCGACTCTTATCAACTATCTTTTATACGTCGTAAACTCCTTGAAGATTCCAGATTATACATTTTACTGCTCGTCACCTTTTTGGTGTAGTGTGATGATTTTGACCATATCTGAGTTCTGCTGAAGTATTAAATTGCGTTTTACTGGAGGTAGAAATTTGATGACACAAATTTGTCACAAAATTCGGCCGGGTGGGTACCACCGTGCACGATTGCGAAAAACCCTCCATAGTAATCCAATTTCGGTTTGATTACGTTCAGGGGTCAGCAAGTGCATAGCCGGGCAGGGGGGTTGTGGTCGCAGCACTAGTGGGACGGGGGGTGTCACGCGGTGCTGCGACGACAATCCTCTTCTGATGAGGCCGTCAAGCTGTGCCACCATTGTTAACATGGTACGTGTATGTAATGGTGACCCTCTTTAAAGAGACTTTACCTTCAGCTTACCATCAGGCGAGATGAAGTCAAATTGACGTGTCCTAAATATAAAAAAAAAGAGTTCGAAATGATGTTTCAAGATAATGAGCCTTCGCGCTGCCGAAGATTCGAGCTTATAGTAATTCGAGATGTTGATGCATCGAGGGAGTGAACTGTCGAGCTCATGGTTCATCGATTTCAAGTACTATCGAGTAAACGTTTTCGAGCAAGTGTTATTCGATCTCGCGTCATTATTAGGCGTCTTGGGTCAGGTGACTTATTTCCGAGGTGATCAAAGTAGACTAATCAATTCCACATTGTTCACCCAGGTGAACAAAGTGGAATAATCCATTTATAAGCATAATTAGTATGCTTACTTCACTACATAGTATAAAAAAAAGTCGCTTTCTCTGTCCCTATGTATGCTTAAATCTTTAAAACTGCGCAACGGATTTTGATGTGGTTTTTTTAAATAGATAGAGTGAAGAGGAAGGTTTAAATGTATAATAACCTCCATTGCACCCGTGCGAAGCCGGGGCGGGTCGCTAGGTTCCTATAAATTTAGATCGGAAAAAGAGACCACCTAGGACGGGACTTGAACCCGCGACCAGTCCCTTACAGGGGGCATGCTCTGACCAACTGGGCTACCTAGACACGTCCCAGATATTCGAAATTCTCCGATATATTATATACGTCTCCGGACGACGCTGGAGCCATCTAACGTAATTCTTACGAACTACGGAAACAATGATTGTTTTAAAATTACATACTCCGCCACATTAATTCAATGAAATTGAATGAACAATGATTTTAAAGTCATTCTAGTGTACTTTATTGTAAAAGGCGTGGTTTGCTCGATAATGATTGTTGTGAGCATCCTCCCAATCACAATAATTTATAACTTTTTTTAGTTTTGTTTTTTTTTTCTTTTTTTTTTCAATTGCAGGGTTAAGTATCGTGGTGACTGTTGGCATAAGGAGTAATTTCATATCGCACCGGGACAAGGAATTCGTCGGCCCCGACCCTCGCCTAGAGCAGGTGCTGAGGCAACGCATGATGGCGCCCTCCGACCTCACCGCGGCCCTGCGTTCCTTCGACGATGACAAGTACAAGTACACGTCCACTCCGAGCCCTGCACGCGAACTTGTCCCTCCGCAACGGGACACCCGCCGACAAGGACAAGCCTGGCTAGGCCGTAAGCCCTTTTTTTACTGTACCATCACCCGATAATGGTCTTCGGGGCCCCAAGAAACCACACCTGCTGATAATGGACGGGGCTCCGGCGTAGGCTTACCTCTTGGGGTAGAGTCAGACGACTGTTGCTCTCGCAAAAGCTAAGATATGGTAGCACTAGCACACATTTCATTCCCGCTACCCATGGGACTCTATTCCACCACCACTACCTATATAAGATACACAATTACACCATACGTCAATTTTATTATATCTAAAAGGGTTTAGGCCTCGTTTACGTTGGAAGCTCCTAGACGGCTTATTTTTTTCCGACACCTCCAACAAATATCATTATAATAGGTCTATGAAATTGCCGAAATTTTCTTACAAATTCATGAGTTCGTTATTCCTGTAATTTAATAGCTATTTCCATTATTTATATTTTGTTTGAAAGTTGATTTCAAGATTTTACAACTCTGTATTAAAATTTGTTTTTATTGGCCGCTCGATAAATTAATTCGATCTTCAAAAACAGTAACCAAACCGCGGTAGCCTAGTGGTAAGGGTAATGGACTGCTGAGACGAGGTCTCGGGTTCGATCCCAGGTTTTACCATGGCACACACCAATGACTTTTCCGATGCTTTTCGAAGTTATGTGTGTATTTATCGCAGGTTTATAAGTGCCCGGTTAATGGCAATAGGCTCGCCACCTATTACATTGGGACCTAAACATAAACTGGCGAAATGTGGGTGCTAGCACCTCTGCCTACCCCTTCGGGGATATAGGCGTGAGTTTATGTTATGTTAAAAACAGTACTTCCTAAATGCTATCCATTTTGATGATAAATTTCGTATTACTTAACAGCTGTCACTGTTTGTTAGCTTAATGTTGTCTCATTCATACACAAAAAAAATCATAAAATTTGGATTTGTCATTTCTAAAAAAAAATGCAAAAATGTTAATACTGAAAATTGGGTTTCCTCCAATTTCTTCAAGAAAAACGGCAATTTCATGTGTAACGACCTAATAATATATTTTTGCCAATGTATACAAAAAATGAACAAATTATATACTAAAACCTTCCTCGAGCACCACTCTATCTATTGGTGATAACCGCATGAAAATTGGTGTAGTAGTTTTTCAGTTTATCGCTAACAGACAGACGCGGCGGAGGACTTTCTTGTTAATATATAGTGATTTAGGTACTTAGATTTCGTACTTGGTACCGGCGGCATGTTATCATGGTATGTGTTCAGAATTATGTTCGATATGATGCCCACGGCCACATTCTATCATCCATCCAGCTCACCACAGACAGGGAATTTATCCTCATACGTTGCATCGGCAACGGTGCGCACAGTAAGATACTAGGTCTGCAAGGCGAAACGCTGCTTGCAATGTTGAGCTGAGTGAGACCTCGTGATTCTTGTCCAATAGATTTGACCGCTATTGCGGAATCAGATTTTGAAAATTTTGAACAGTGATCATTCCTCCGTGGCAAGTCCGATTTTGAAAATTCTTTTTGAAAGACACAACTCTGGACATGCTTTCTGAGCGTGTAAAGTTTGGTCACAGTGTCTCGAGCGGTTATTATGTTATTCCATCTGGAATTTTTTTAACGGTGATCATTCCTCTGTGGTAGCATTAATTTTTTCAAAATATATCCATAAACGTTTCTCTGATTGACCTCTTTAATCATGCCAAATTTGGTTCTGATTGGATTAGTAGTTTAGGAGGAGACCTGTGACAAAGAAACTCCTGTAGTCTGGTATGAGGAGCTTTCGCTCGACTTCGTCTCACTCAGCTCAATGAAAGAAACTTCATTCCGCGCACGCTCAGGCTGTGGAATGATTTCCCTGCTGTGGTGTTCCGAAGCGACTACAATATGGGGTTCTTCGAGAAGCGCATCAGAAGGTTTTCACAAGGTCGGTAGAGCGATTGTGACGCCTCTGATGTTGCACACGTCCATATAGACCACAGTAACCGCTTCCTATCACGTGGGCCGTGTGCTTGTCTGCCACCTAAGTTAGTCTTGGTAGGAACCAAAGCTAGTACTTTGGAGCCCGGGCCCGCGCTCCTACTTTTGTCTTCATGCGGCTTAGCCTTGCTTTCACCGGCATTCATACAGCATTGTTAATGATTCATTTTTTATTGAATTAACATTGACTTGTGTTTAAACGCCTATCAGAAATGCACCTATTTACTACTAATAAATTAGAAATACTTACCAAAATGGATAAATGGTCACCAAAGTGGTTAAATGGTCACCAAAATGGATAAATGCCCATTAAATTGTGTTTCAGGCTTTAGCTTTACGGCTCCTATTTCTGAATGGTTATAAAAAGTCTATTTTTTTAATGTTTCAGTAAAACAATATTTGATGAGCTTCTATCCATTTTGGTGAGCAAGTTGAAGCAAACTGAAATACATTATTCCTAGACGTACGGTATATTAGTTGCAGCATGTTACTGGATACAAGTTGAAAACAAAACCAAATTATTTAAGTACGATTAGAAAAAGAGGTCGTGAGTTTTTATTGCCCGATTCTTTTGTCACTGGCTATACCTTTTGCCTCACGGATCTGCCTGTACATGTAGAAGCAATGATATTAACCTTTATAAGTGTTACTTTGTGATCTACAGGAATAAAGATATTTGTATTTTGAATTAAATAGTCGCCATTAACATTCACAGTTTGGTTCGACGAATACAACGCGGAAAACCTCAAACCCAAGATCATACAATTCCAGCAATACATTATACAGTTATCAAAAGATTTCATTGAAGGAATAGATAGAACACCTTTGATTAAAAAGATCTCAATGGACGAGAGGTTCCGTGTCGCTAATATATTCGCTAAACTCGACGAGTGGCTATACAGAATCAAACATATATACGAAAATACGCAAGAAACGAGATATAGGAAGCAAAAGTATATTAAAGAAAGTCACCACACTCGGCGAATAATACTCCATTATTTCAATTACCAGCACGCGCTACGCATTAACATTGATATAACGTACACCATTGAATTTCTTCTGCATATCCACACAGTTTATACTAAAACTTTAAAACGTAAAAGCAATAAGACTACTGGAGCTGGAGGTGGAGCTGGAGGCGCTAATTCTGATGATGAAAGTGGAGATGAGCAAAAGGTAGATAAAGCAATAAGCATGTACGAGAAGCTTAAGGACAAGGACATTTCGCCGGACCAAGAGAGGTACATCATACAGATGATGGAGGCTGGCCTGTCGCCCACGATGCCGCCCTGATGAGCTGCTGGAAACCCCAGAGCACACCACAGCTCGCAACAAAATTAAACTGTTCATGTAATAGGGAACACGCATATAATTTAAAAAGGGAGGAATTGTTTTTGTTTATCCTACTTCCTACCCTATCCTGCTTATATTATAAACGGGAAGGTTTCTGAGTATGGATGTATGAATGTTCAGAGATGTACTAAATGGTTTTAAAAAAGCTTTGGTTTGGTTTTAAATACAAAATGCAAAATACTTTTCAGATTTACTATTTCAAATTCAAAATACCAAATACCAAATGGGTTTTGTATTTCAAATGCAAAATGCAAAATAGGTATTTCCAATATACTTTTTCAAAATAAAATACAATGACAAAATCGAATGATATTTTTATTTATTTGAGGTATTTATCATGAGAAATAGAATAGAGAAACAATGCCGAGCCAAATGGCACTTTGTGCATGACATTTTGGTCATATTTATCAGTACGCGTATCAATAAATTCTGTTACGTTATTAATAATAACAATACTCACTTAAAATAATATAAAAAACTAGACTAACGAAAAGATAGCCATGGCTCCATTTTGTGAATTGTGTGGCCATTTATTTCGGTTGATTGTGCATCTTATAGTTCTTATTTTATTATTATAACACTTTTCTTTTATTAATAACAATTGGAGTGGTATTGTTAAAAAGTGAAAAAAATAAACATCAATTTTTATTTATTACTTTTTTTAACCGAATGCATCATCACTCATTGTTCTTCTGTGAGGTCTCATAAATCATCCCACCGTACGGAAAAAGTCTTTCTACTAGTGCTGAACTTGGTACGGATGTGTTCCCAGCGAGAGCGGAGGATCATATTCCACCGCGTATGGCTCCGCCTCAGGCGCCTGACGCTGATAATAGCGAGAACGCTATGCCGGAAGTCAGGGAGAGTGAGCTATGGGTAGCAGTAGGGGAAGCTTTAAGCTCCGGCTTAAAGCTCCGAATGCACTGCCCCCTGACCCGACGGTATTTATTTATTTATTTATTATTTATTATACACTTTATTGTACACCAGGTAAACATAATATACATAAGTATCATAAAATTAGAGGAGGAAGCAGTACAATGGGCGGCCTTATCGCTTAAAGCGATTTCTACCAGGCAACCTTTGGATGGTAATGTGTTGGTAGGATTGAGCGGTAGTTGTTTGGCGTACTAATTGTAGCTAAATATAATAGGTACATAATACACATAAACATTAAATTATAATATATATATATCTAAATATCTACCTATATATACATTCAAACAAATAATGTATACCTACATATATTATAATATATACCTATACATAAAATATACTACACATAGTTACCTAAAAATATGCTAACGCATTTAAAAAAACTTGCAATAGAACAACATGTTCACAGCGACAAATAGTGTTCCCTTACCATGGACTTAAAATTGGCTAAAGTCTGAGCTTTTCTTATGTCCACTGGCAGCTTATTCCAGAGACGAATGGCTGTAACTGTGAAGGAGTTGTCGTAAAAAGCTGTTGTATGCAACGGCATCTTCAGTCTTAAGTTTTCTGATGACCTTAAATATCTCGTATGAGTATCGTGAAGGAACTCGAAACGTCCTTTAAGATAGGAAGGGGTTGAAGGGTTAAATAATATCTTATATACCAAACAAAGGATGTGAGTATTCCGGCGAAGTCGGATAGGTAACCACTTGAGCTCTGTTCGAAACTGAGAAATATGATCATATTTGCGTAAACCAAATATGAATCTTATACAGACATTTTGGAGACGCTCAAGCTTATCCAACTGGTTTTCGGTTAAATCAAGATAGCTGACGTCTGCATAATCAAGAATGGGTAGTAGCAATGTGTTTGCAAGCGAAATTTTGGTTGCAATTGGAAGGAAGTTTTGCAACTTTCGTAGTGATCCCATCGACGCAAACATCCTACGGCTTACTTCTTGGAGTTGCGGGCCCCATGACAGTTTAGAGTCTAAGTATATTCCCAGATTCTTTACTTTATCAGTAATAGGGATCACTGTACTATCAAAAACAATCGGCGGAAGCTGTGAAGTCACAACTTTAGTTACAGTCATGGGACTGCCTACAATGGCTACTTGGGTTTTCACTGGGTTAACTTTAAGGCCATAAGTTTTACTCCAGGCGCCTATACGAGCCAAGTCATCGTTGACTGTCTCCACAGCCTCCGCCAACTGCCCAAGTGGCGCCTGTGAGTAAATTTGCAGATCGTCTGCATAAAGGTGGTAGGAAGAACGAAGGTGATTTGAGATAGAATTTATAAAAATTGCGAAGAGTAAAGGAGATAAAACGCCACCCTGGGGTACACCAACAGTAGTACTACACCAGCTAGACATTGAATTTTCGGTGCGTATACGGCGACCACACAGGTAACTGCGAAGCCAATCAGTCACCGTTGGAGATATGTTAAGAGACTGCAACAGGCAAAGCAAAATATCAAAATCAATCGTATTGAAGGCATTGCTGAAGTCAAGTAGGGCCATGACTGTCAGCTTTCCGCCTTCCATTCCAGACCTGATGTCATCCGTAATGTTGACTAAGGTTGTAACGGTGCTGTGGCCAGGTCGAAAACCTGATTGGAAGGGATTGAGGATGTCATTTTTAGTGATGAATGCACTAATTTGATTGTGAACGAGACGTTCTAGGACCTTTGAGAGGAATGGGAGTATGGATATGGGACGATAGTCAGTGAAAGACTGCGGCTTATGTTTTTTAGGCAGAGGAACTATTATACTATCCTTCCATATGGATGGAAAAGAGCAGCTGGATATGGAGTAATTGAGGATGTAACATATTATTGGAAGGACTTCATCAAGGATGGGAAGGATCATCTTACGGCTGATATTGTCATCTCCAATTGCATTTGAAGTGATCGCCATTATGCTCTTCTTAACATCACAAGCAGTGAAAAGATTAAAGATGCAAGGTGAGTAGCTGGGCTTTGGAAGAGATGAAAGAAAAGCCAAAGTCTGTGCTTTCATGGTCCCATCAAAGTTGGACGAGGCAGCGAAATATTGATTTAGTAAATCAATATTCAAATTTCTTGGAATGGTGTCTTCACGTGATTTACCAACGCCCAATGTTTTTAGAAATTTCCAGACCTTTGCTGGATCTCCATTTTGAATGGTACTATGAATGTGCTGGCGTTGTGCGTTCCTACACACCTTGTTGCAATGGTTTCGTATTGTCACATATTTCATGTAGTTATCTTCATTAGGCTTGATTTTATATTTAAATTTAGCAGCAGCTTTTTTTGCTATAAGGCGTTTGATATCCGCCGTAAGCCATGGCGATGGTGGATGTTTAATTCTAACTATCCGTATGGGCGCATGCCTGTCGTACAATGAAATAATGTTTGACGTAAATATTTGAACTTGTTCGTCAACTGACTCAGAAGTGACAAGTGAAGTCCAATCAATGTTGCCAGCATCCTGACGAAGGCTCTCAACGTTCATGCTACCAAAATTTCGCTGCATAAGAATTTTACGCTTTGCCTTAGGGACGCGAACTTTAAAAGATAGGTAAAGTAAGTCGTGATAGGAGAATGCGGTAGCTGGATATTGACCATGTTTAGCAACGCATTCGCTTGCAGAGACCAAGATAAGGTCAATTAACGAAGGAGTACAGTTTGGAGCATGGTGAGTTGCTTTAGAAGGTAGAATAGCTAAGTTACAAGAATTGGAAACAGCGTGGAAGGATGAAGTGCGAGAGTTATTTTTCAGTAGACAAGCGTTAAAATCACCCATTATGATAGTGTTCCAGGCCGAGCATAGGTCCTGGCCCTTGAGGAACTAGGGCCTCGACTGACTCGGCTTTAGCGCATGCCTCGAAAGGGGCCAGTTTCCAAAGGCGTGGAAGACGGGGAAACGTTCTGATCCGAAAGGCGGGGCGGCCGGCGGATCAGCCATACGTTACCGGCCGATCGTTTGCCCGATGAGGTGTGCAAGCTGTTTACTATACTGTACGATTTGATTTTTGTACCCATGAGGTTTTGGTCGGTTCCATTAATAGGTTATTCTAAAATTGCGTTATTTTGCAGTTGAACCGTTGTATATTCGTGCCGACTTCCTGTATTTGATGCTTCGTGCGGTTTTAGTCGGTTTGATTAACCGGTTTGAATAAAAGTACTGTATTTTGTTATTGTTGTTTGATTAATGATTTTGTACCGTCTTTCGACTGCACCTTTGTGTAGATCCGGATCATTAGACACTTTATTTTAGTTAAATACCTATTAAATTTTTATGTTTTATTTGCGTTTCCACTGTCGGCTTTAGATCACGCTTCGAAACGAAGTAGTGATTGCGTGAAAGTGAGTGGTGGGGCTACGGATTGAATACTACCTGCTCGTGGTCTTACTCCTCACCCTTGTCTCCGGGTAAAGGAGACTGGTAGCAGAGCTGTTAATAGTTTTTTTTTATTACTGCGCTCGCTACGTTCGCGTACACAAGCTGTTTGAGTGGATCATTGCAGAGCGCCTCGTCGAGCATCTCACGAACGTGGGGCCAGACCTGTCGGACAACCAGTTCGGTTTCCGTCGGGGGCGCTCCACCGTGGAAGCGATCATGCGCGTTAGGCGCCTGGCGGAGGAAGTAGTCTCGCAGGGTGGGGTGGTGGTGGCGGTGTCTCTTGACATCGCCAACGCCTTCAACACTACCCTGGCGCTGCGTTAGGAGGGGCTCGCGTATCACGGAATGCCTCCTTACCTCCGCCGCATTGTCAGGGCATACCTATCCGAGAGGGCCATAGTTTACCCGAGCTGGCTAGGGCCCGGGCGGCGAGAAGTATCGTACGGTGTTCCATAGGGATCGGTCCTGGGGCCACTCCTGTGAATCATCGGATACGACTGGGTGCTTCGCGGTGAGCTCGTAGGCGGTGCCGCCGTCACGTGCTACGCGGACGATACGTTTGTGACTGCGTGCGGGGCGACGTAGCGCGAAGTGACCCTGAAGGCAACGACCGCGGTTGCCCAAGTCGTGGAGCAGATCCGGCGGCTGGGTCTCGAGGTGGCCCTGCATAAAACCGAGGCCCTATTCTTTCATGGGCCTCGGAGCAAGCCACCCGAGGGATCCAGTCTCATCGTGGGAGGAAATCGCATCGGCATCAAGCCCCAAATGAAATATTTGGGGTTCGTACTCGACAGCCGATGGGACTTCGGAGAGCACATCCGAAGTCTGGCCCCCAAACTGAAGGGCACAGCTCTCGCTCTGGCGCGGCTGCTGCCCAACATGAGGGGGCCCGATGACTCCTGCAGGAGACTCTACGCCGGGATCGTGCGGTCCATGGCCCTGTATGGGTGCCCAATATGGGCGGAGGCCCTGAAAGCCAGAAGTGTGCGGATGCTGCGTGCTCTGCAACGGGTGATGGCCATCAGGGTCATCCGCGGGTACCGCACGATCTCCTTCGAGGTGGGGAGTCTCCTTGCCGGAACTCCGCCATGAGACCTGGAGGCGAGAGCGCGGGAGCAGGGATGGAACCCCGAGTCTCGAGAAATCGAGGCCGTGCAGTCCCAGCTCCACCAGGCCATCGTGGTGGAGTGGAAGGAACGACTTGGGCTATTGGCTAGAGAGGCGACACGGAAGCCTCTCGTACCGACTGACGCAGGTGGTCTCCGGTAAGGGGAGCTTCGGTGACCACCTGCATCGGATCAGGTTGGAGCCAACGCCTGAGTGTTACCACTGCGACGCGAGCGAGGACTCAGGGCTGCACACGCTGGCGAACTGCCCGCCGTGGGAAGCGCCGAGGCGAGGCCGAGGGCCACCGCCACCTCCTTCTGCAAGCATGTAATGCTCGCGAAGGAGATGGCGGAGCGCGCCCGGGAGAGATTTAGAACTCTCCCGGCCCGCCGAGCCCGCAACATGCTCGCCGCACGTCGCAGGCGATTCAGGCGCCGGAGGTCGCTTAACGACCTCCGTCCTCCATGAGCGCAGGCCTGGGGGTGGCAGGTGAGGCCACCTGTCACCCTAGCAGAAGCAGGCCGGGACGGTGGGGCGACTAGCGTCCCTTTCCCAAACTGGGGCAAGACGGGGACACCGTGGTTCCCAAACCCGAGGGGGCCATCTCGAAACCGGAGATGGCCCTGGGTCAGTCGGGGTGCGAGGGATATCCTCTATGGGCAACCTTACACCCCGACGTCTTAAGACCCGAGACGGCGGGCGGTTTTAGTCGGTTGAAGCCTGCCATAACCGCCCCCGCTGGCCGGCAGGGGGGTATACGAAGGGATTTCCGCACGAAAAAAAAAAAAAGGGTACCTACAACAGTAGTAGGTACAGACGCGCCCACTTTCAAGGTGAATAACCTTGTATTCAAGATTGTAGATAAAGTAGGTACTTATAGGTATTCGAGGTAGGTGCGACTTTGTGTTGGCGTTTCTAGATTATTCTACACTAATCGGTAGGGTACTTCGACACTAGCAATGCGTTTTAATTTCCTGAAGATTCGATGAGTAGTTTTCGAGATATCGACGCTCGTTGTAACAATACCATGAAAATTGGCTAGGACTCTGGTGTGGGACCGTGCGTCATGCGTCAACACCATTGTTAGGGATGAAAGTTTGTGTGCGAGTTCATCATTATATATCTAGGATGAAAATAAAGTATCAAGATCTCTGTTGTGGACTGTCTGTTACGTCATCAGGCGTAAACCATTGAACAGATGACATTTGGTGGGTACAGAGGTGGACTAGAGCTTGGGAAAGGACGTCATAGGTTATGTATGACATGGAAGTGGCCAGAGCCACAGGTGTCAGCTAAGCAGCATGTCTTTCATATACCAAAAATATTGTAGCGCCAAATAGGCGGTACAATACTATATTTTTGATTCGATACTCCAAAGGTAAGGCAAAGCGAAGCTTATATCGACATACAGATACAAAATATCGGCATATCGCATTGTGGTGTATCGATTCACTAAAATATCGGTACGTATCGGGCATCACTAGCTGCAGCAACATTAACATAGTCCCGTGAACACGTAACTATGCCAGAGTTCGTATACGATTCAGGTTTATTCATCAGCCGTTTGAGCACGATCGAGTATGACACTTCACAAAGTTCCCATTTATAATACTAGCTTTACCTGGAGCTCCATCCGCGTGGAAGTTTGAACTCGTTCCTGCAACCCGTGAGAACCTATTCCGGGATTAAAAGTAGCATTACATACAATAAAGCACTGGAACGCTTTACCCACACACCTGTTCCCTTCTACCTTCAATCCTGGGCTCTTTAAGCGGGGTGTGAAAAAATATCTGTTAAGGCCGTCTAGGTAGGGGCCGCCATTCTAGGGACAATCTCTGGAAATGATGGCCACTACTTTTTGGACTTCACCTCAGTTTACCATCAGGCGGGGTGCAGTCAATTTGACGGACTAAATATATTTAAAAAAAAACTTAACAGTAATAAATCTTCACAAACTCTCACATTGGTAGGAAGTCCTTGAGCGGGCTTGTGTGGAATGGAATCAATCAAACACAGTATTTGTAAGAATAACATTTTTTTTAAGTCTGCTTAAAATATATTAGATACACAATACGGGGGTGCTTGGTTGGGGACCTCCACGTGATGCACCCTGGGCAACGGAGACAGCAGCGCCTCTCTCCTAGGGCGGGAGCCTACGGGCGCCTACGGCCAACTCCGCCCAAGGCGAGGACGGCCCTGTTGAGGGCTGTTCGGAAGCTTTCCACGTGTCCCTCTGACTAGCAGATGGCACAGTGGAGAGCAGGTAAGGGGGCCATCTCGAAACCGGAGATGGCCCAGGGTCAGTCGGGGTGCGAGGGATATGCTCTATGGGTAACCTTACACACCGGCGTCTTAAGACCCGAGACGGCGTGCGGTTTTAGTCGGTTCAAGCCCGACATAACCGCCCCCGCTGGACGGCGGGGGGGGGGGGTATCTGAAGGGATTTCCGTACGAAAAAAAATAAAAAAAAAAGATACACAATACTTAATGGTATATATTAATATTGATTGGATATGTTTTATTTTTACCAAGATGGCGACTTTGTCCACCAGCGAATTCAATAGATTTATTTCCAAGCACATCAAGAAAGAATTGAGCAAGTGCGACTAGAAATCCTCGTTTTCCACCACCGTAGTTGCCGTCACTTTGTCCGTCACCTCCATGTTCTTCGTCAATCCCTTGGTTTTCGGCACCTCCACCAACTCCGTCATTCTCCTTGTTATCGTTACTGCTCTTGTGACCTTCATCTTCACCGTCCTTGGCTTTATCATAGTCTTTGTAGTTGTCTGTGGTGGTTTGTGTTGTGTTTTTTCTTCTAGGTGATTTGAATATTTTGTACTCAAAGGTTACGAATGGATGTTCTGGGGACGTTTCAAATTTCCATTCTGAGGATAATAAAGTCTGTGTGATAAATTATCATCATCTTCGCGCTAGTCCTCCGAGGGTCTCACCTCTGAGTCCGGGGTCTGCTTTTCAACTTTTTGGACGTCTAAACGTCTTGGACACCCATGCAGTTGAGACCATTGGTACGCATGTCATCGTCTACGACTTCAGCCAGACCTTCTTGGGTCTACCCCTCCCGCCGGGGCTCGGCGGCGGAGGCAAAGCCAGATATTTGTTAGTAATGTAGCCTGTCCGATGGGATTTTTTAAAATTCAGGCCATGAATTGTGCAGTCAATTCATAGCCTGAATTTAAAAAAATACCCCCGCTGTATGGTAAGAAGCTAGGGTAAAGTCCAGAGCATGCCAGTTCTTTATCGTGCGACAAAAAAGAACGTCCCAAACCACTTCGTTCCGGACGGTATTGTTTCTAACGTATCTGGGTGATACCGCAGTCCAGCCGGTGTTGTTCTGGAGACGGTGGGATTAGTTGAAAGAGCTCATAAGAACACACGCCGTGATAGACATAACATAACATAACATAAACTCACGCCTATGTCCCCGAAGGGGTAGGCAGAGGTGCTAGCACCCACATTTCGCCAGTTTATGTTTAGGTCCCAATGGGTGCAGCCAACTGACGAACCAAAATTAAAAAAAGAATGGGGTGTGGCTGTGTCATAGACCCGACCGTGTCATCATCATCATCATCATCAACCTATTCTAGTCCACTGCTGGACATAGATCTCCCCTAATGAGCGCCATAGCGCCCTGTCTTCAGCTTGCCGCATCCAGCATCTGCCCGCAGTCTTTCGCAGATCGTCATCCCACCTGGCCGGAGGGACCGACCGACCCGACCGTGTGTTGTACGTGAATAAACGGGTAATATTAGGAGTCTACAAGTCACAAGTGAATAGTTGCTACTAGGCGAGCGTGCTAAATCCTCGACCAGAAATAGCTCTGGACCATCACTTACCAACAGGTGGTGGTAGTCGGAAGCGAGCCTATCGACTATGATCTCTCTGCTCTGGTTTTCCGAAGCGACTACAATATGGGGTTCTTCAAGAACCCTTAGAAGTTTTTACAGGGTCGGCAGCGCGAGTGTGACGACCATGGTTTTTCTTCGCCCACGGGAGCCATGGTGCGAGGCGAATGACCAAGTACGGCCATAAACAGGCACGCAACACCAGCGCTTACTGCCATCTGAAATGAACAAGGTGCGCACAGTGAGGTATGAAAGAAACTTCATTCCGCGCTGCTCAAACTGTGAAATGATCTCCCTGCTGTGATTTTCTTAAGCGAATACAATATAGGGTTCTTCAAGAAAGGCATTAGAAAGTTCTTACAGAGTCAGGCCGCGGCAACCACTTTGTGCTTTGTGCTTTTCCTACCACGTTAAATGGTATGTTGGTGTGGATAAAAAAACAAAACACAATTTTATTATTTTCTATCAATTGTCGCGGTGTTTACCTTTCATCGCGAAAAATTGTTAATTTCCCAATGGCAGAGGCAGTATGGCCAGAGATTTGCTACCCACGTAGGCTGGTCGCCGAAGACCGTGGTCGCACCAGTCCTGCACTTTGTCCGCCATGTTACGACTATGGAGGCTGCCGCGGCTGCGAGAGTTCCTCACGAGCCTCCACACATCCACCGCAGCAAGTTCATCTCTGTGACACTCGAATTGTTTTCGGGTTTTAAAGTAGGTACTTACCTTCCAACACATTTCGAGAGACTGGACATACTATGCTTATTAATAATTCATTGTGATAATCATAAATACTTAATTGAATTATGTTGTTATAACATACTTAGGTATGTAATATAATTGTGATACTTAAAATAAGTGTTCGTTGTACTCATAAACACTTGAGTATGACTGTTATTCAATATCTAGATGGTAATATTATAAAGCGTTATAGGTAGTGTGAGAGTTTTACGACTCGTATAATGTGTAAACAATAACACTTTACCCATGCCCTGCAATGGATTTAGAGGGCCCTACCAACATCCAACAACAGCTTATTGCCTGCTAAAATGCATGGCTTAATATACTTTATTTAATTCTGTGTGCTATTTCAGCCTACCTATTTAGTGCCACGAGGCCGATGACCCGTACGGTCAGAGGTCGCGGCACCAGCTTGTGCTGCCTACTTATATTCTTTTTATTATAGCTTCTAGCTACGCTGCATTGCCGCTGGGAGATTCTCTTCACCTGCTATTTTAGCGGGTCACTTGGACGTAATTGCCTAGTGACAAACTGACCCGCACTTTTTCTATTTCCAGGGTCTTCGCATCGGGCTTCGCACCATCTTAGCGGTAGCGAGGCACACCAGCGGAGACCCTGGCACGCCGGCATCACCACCAGCCACGTGTCCACTAGCTAAGTGCATACTACCATCTTGCACAACGGACCGAACAACGCCACGGCAGAATATTTATTATGAATCCATCCCCTGAGGTTCATTTACTCAATTACCTTATATAAATTTATGTAACTTTCTCTTACCGATTATAATCCTAATATATTGTAATCAAACTTTTATTTATCTCTGCTCGCCCTAGCCGGAAGTTAGCAATACATTACTTTATTAAATTTCACAGTGCATAAGTCACACCTTTAAATTTATCTAACTTCATAACAACCTTCTATAACAAATTCTATCGTTACAATTCAATCAACTCAAATATAAAAATTTAAAAAAAACATTATTATGTTAGCTGCTGCTACGGAACCCTTAATGGGCGAGTCCGATTCGCACTTGGCCGCTTTTTTTTTCTTTACAAGTCACGGCGATATGAATTCACCTCGCCTACTGGCAAGCTAAAGGTGAAGCAAGCTAACGGTGGGGGGGGGGGGTTACGTCACCTGCTAGTCGGTGCACCTACTAAACAACGGACAAGGTTCTGCCGCCGTCTTTCCTCTTGGAATTGGGAGCTCAGACGTCAGTCGCTCCCGGAAAGTCGACAAACCAATCAAAACTATAAGCGGACCCCGGGCTCCGAAGTGCAAACTTGGATGGTCGCAACTGGGACATCGCTATGGGTGATAATGACTTGCCAAAGAATATCTATTCCACCGAAGATCATCCGCGAAGCTATTGAAATTAAAAAATATCTTAGTAATATTTAATACCACTTGAGCCAGCAAACTTCGGTTCGCCTTAGAAACAAGTTATGTTGGTTAAGCACACGGCCCACCTGATGGGAAGCGGTTACCGCGGCCTATGGACGTGTGCAACACCAGTGGCGTCACACTCGCGCTGCCGACCTGTAAAGGAAAGGATGGGAAAGGAGTTTGGGAGGGGATGGGAAAAGAGTTTGGGAGGGGATGGGAAAGGAGTTTGGGCTCCGGCACTCTCACTCACCGAACGGAACGCAACAGTTCAAATACTGTTACTTGGCGTCGATATTCTGTGAGAGGGAGGTGCCAAAGCGTGACCTCGTTGCAGCCATCGGGGTGGGTGTCGGCTCGGCAGCATGATGGCGGCAAAGGTGCGGAGCGCGAGCGCGTGGGCCGCCGCCGCCTCCCGCTGCGAACATGTAATGCTCGAGAAGGAGATGGCGGAGCGCGCCCGGGAGATATTTATATCCCGGGCCACCGAGCCTGCAACATGCTCGCCGCGCATCGTAGGCGACTCAGACACCGGAGGTCGCTCAACGACCTCCATCCTGGTGGTAGATATTTGATGACACAAATTTGTCACAAAATTCGGCCGGGTAGGTGCCACCGTGCACGATTGCGAAAAACACTACATAGTAATCCAATTTCGGTTTGATTGCGTTCAGGGGTCAGCAAGTGCATACCCGGGCATGGGGATTGTGGTCGCAGCATTAGTGGGACCGGTGGGTGTCACGCGGTGCTGCGACGACAATTCTCTTCTGATGAGGCCGTCAAGCTGAGTGCCAACATTGTTAGCATGATACGTGTATGTAATGGTGACCCCCTTTCCTGAGACTTTGCCTTCAGCTTACCATCAGCCGAGGTGAAGTCAAATTGACGTGTCCTAAATAAAAATAAAAAATCCTCCATGAGCGTAGGCCTGGGGGTGGCAGGTGAGGCCGCCTGTCACGCCAGCAGAAGCAGGCCCGGGCGACGGGACGACTAGTGCACCCCTCCCCCTTTCCGGGGCAAGATGGGGATACCGTGGTTCCCAAATCCGGACCGGGTCAGTCAGGGTGCGAGGGAAATGCCTTAGGGCCACCTTACACCTCGGCGTCTGAAGATCCGAGACGGCGTGAGGTTTTAGTCGGTTCAAGGATGACATAACCACCCCTGCTGGCTGGAGATATCCGCACGAAAAAAAATATATACAGAACCATGAAAAAAGAAAGTAATCAAATATTTACAGCGTGAACATAATTTTTAACATGCACTTAAAAAAATTAATTGAGTTAGTGAACATTAAATAACAATAGTAGGTATATTTTGTAAAACACATTTGAAAATCTGCTACCATTGTAACAAATGTTATCATCACCCTTAGGTCCAGTGAGGTGCCTTCAGTAGGAATTTCCTAACAGGAATAAGTAGGTACCTGTATATTAAGATTATACACTGGGGCTAATTAAAGTCCAATCTTCATTTAAAAAAGAGTTAATGCGAATCGTGCTTACAGTACAAAGGTTATGGCTAGATTAACATTGACAGGTTATCAAATAAGTTTTTGTATTATTAAATACACGAAAACGCCTTCCCAAACATTTTAGCAGCGACACGTAGATATATTGGGACCACCATGGATTTCCATAAGGCGTCGCAACAGTACTCTACCGGTTTGATCAGGAATCGAACCTCAGACGACATATGCCTAAGCTATCACTAGTAACTAGGGACTATCTTAACTTAGCCTATGCTAAAATTGATCTCTATGGATTTCAAGGACCGAATAAATATATGTATTTCCGTGTCTCAAGTCTCAAGCAAAGGTCTCAAGTTTCCATAGAATAATAAATCTAAACTAGAAACATTAGGACGAAAAACTCAATTAGGGTAGGTATGTTCAGGGAGCTAGTTATTGACGCTGTAAGCGCGCTTTTGTTCCCTTACGAACGACATTGCCCTTGGCCAGCCAAATAACATGTATTTAGCTATTCACACCAATAACAATGAAATGGTGCTAATTTGATGCTCGGATAAGCCGAATTGGTATAAATAAAAAGTCAGTCGTAACACATAGAATGAATGCCGGTTCCAATTTGGCGGTGGCTGTCATGACGATTTTTTTAGGTAGTTATGTCAGCTGTCCACTATTGTCAATTGTCAAATTTTGTTTATGTAATTAACAAAATAGAAATTCCAAATTAAAATTAATACAAGCTAATATAATTTGTTTTAACTTAATATTTATTTATTGACATTTACAGGATTTGAGAATTCACAAAAATAACGATGGGCACTGTATATGCTAAGGTGAGTGATTTAGCCTATAAGAACATTTATAGGTTATCTTTTCAAAACAAGATATTTCTTCTCTATCAACCGTATCTTCTTAAGTGGTAAATCTAACTACGAAGTCATATATCATAAAAATTATATATCTAATTTTTATGAAGCTATCAAACCAAGGTATCCCGACAGCTTTTGAGCAATAATAATGTCTTGGTAAATATCATATGTAGACCTCAATATTTATAGAAAATACGTAAATATCTTTATATATTGACATCTGAATAACTTCGGAGG
Organism: Cybosia mesomella; assembly: GCA_946251805.1. Lineage (NCBI taxonomy): Eukaryota > Metazoa > Arthropoda > Insecta > Lepidoptera > Erebidae > Cybosia > Cybosia mesomella. Next base: position 191,741 of record OX276418.1, on the reverse strand, counting down.
GGTAGACAGAGAGACATTGGATACCTACATTTCATCAGCCACTTTTTTTTATTGACTTTTGAGGTCAAGTGTCAAACTTTGGGTTCAAAATATGGTGAAATTGAAAGTATATTGAAAGATTACCATTCCTGATTTAAAATTTTATCCTGATAAATGGTGTTGATTCAGCTGCTACAAAGAATCTTTCCTAGTCCCATTCCTTAGCATTAACAAAATCATATTGTAAGCAATAATTGATTTCTATATCTCCGTTTTTCATAGAACAACAGACCACAATTACACAGTCAATAAAATTCATGATCGATCATCCTGTGTCAATATAGGGATGGATTGCATTTGCACATAAATAATATCAATACAATATTATCTTGTGGATTGCAATATATATTGATTGTCTAATCCGTCCCATAGAACGCTGACACCTCCTATGTATACCACCATTACCATGATTGAACAAACTTCATAATACAGTTCGTCAAATGTAGTATTTATTCAATATGTAGTGGGAGATGGTAGATGGGGTGACATTTTGTTGTTGATCTACACTAATAATAAAAAAAAGGTCAAGTGATAACATGCTATAATGTATGGGGTAAACTACTGATTGGAATTTAGAAAATTCTTACACCAAATGAAAGCATCATTATTCCCGGAGTGGGGGCTATTTTATATCTTCCAAAGCCATTGTGGAGTATAATTCTAAGAATCGTTATTTTTGTGAATTCTAAGAATTGTAAATATTTAAAATATTAGTATACACTTATTTACTATGTGTGCCCTTTCACTAAGGCAATGCAGTATTGGGGTCCGCCCAACACTCTCTATTCTTGACTCTCCATGCAGTCCTACTCCAATTTTTCCATACTGTCCTAACCATTGCATCCAATCGCCTGGCAAAAACTAGTTGTTTATAATTGTACTATAATGCATTGTATCTGTTGCAGTCACAGCCAAGTGGTGATAGTGTGGGTGCGGGAAGTGGAGGGGGGCTGTTTGAGTTCGAGGAGCCGTTAGAAATGGATGACGAGCCAGCTGCCAAGCCTACCATCAAGCTCAACGGAGTGCGGGTACACACCTCCTATTGTCATGATATTCATTCAGACTGAAACCTGCATCATCCAGACGCATCTGTAGCTTAGTGGTTAAGGAGTTGGTCCTATGATCAAAAGTTTCCAGGTTCGAATTCTGGCCATTACGCTTGCCATGTGAACCCACTCTTAATACACGTAATTCAGCTCAGCTGAAGAGGTTAGGGTATGCTAGTTAATATGTTGTATAAAATAAAAATAATTAGTAACTTTTAAAAACTGCTTTTATAAAAAAAATCTGTTTATTTATTTATTTATTTATTGGGACATAAAACAGTTACACGTTAGGTACATTGCTAGTATAAAATTAGAGTAAGTTATAACTATTGCGTGAACATATAACCCACAGCAATATCCGCGACATAATATATGATAACTAACTATACTAAAAGTCGCGCAAGTTCTTTCTCTGTATTATAAGTGCGCTACAAGCTTTTGAAATCAGCACAACCCACAGAAGTAATAATATTCTTTGTATTGTGGCTCAACCTTGTATAAAATTATTATTTTCGTTCCAGTACAACTGATTATTTTAAGAAAAAAAATACTGTTTTAGTAATATCATGTAGTACCAAGACCAGTCAAAGAATCTCAAGACGACGAGTCTATCTTGTTTAGTTCCAGATCACCTACCGTCTCCATCTTCAGACCTTGGATGTCATGTAGCACCAGAATGTTTACCAAGACAAAACAAATAAGCCACTAAATATGCTTATCTTGTTCAGCTTAGGAGTTCCTATGGCCACCTTCCTACTCCATCATCAGACCCTGAATACCATGTCACATCAGAGAGTTAGTCATGACAAAACAAATGAGCCCAAACTCGATATGACTCTCTTGCTTAGTTTAGGAGTTGTTATGGCCACCGTCCTACTCCATAATCGGACCAGCTCCATGGTACCATATTAATGCAATGTCATGCAAACTAAACGTGCATCTCAATCGGTTGAGGACTGCCTCAACCGATTCCGATTGATTGCCTCAAAATTCCGTTGCGAGGTTAGACTCGCACTAACATCTACATACAGAGCAAAAGTTAAGAAAACCATGTAGGTATTTAAAAAATCCCGGTTGCTTCCCAAACTTGCACTTTGGAGCCCAGGGTCCAACTAGTTACCTCGTGGCAGCAGGCCGGGATGGCGGGGTGTCTAGTGCCCCCCCCCCCAAACCAGGGCAAGACAGGGACACCGTGGTTCTCAGATCCGATGGGGCCATCTCGAAACCGGAGATGAAGAGGTTCTGCGGCGTCTGAAGACCCGAGACGGCGTGCGGTTTTAGTCGGTTCAAGCCTGACATAACCGCCCCTGCTGGCCGGCGGGGGAGTATCCGAGGGTTTTCCGCACTAAAAAATAAAAAGAAGTGTCCAACTAGTTCAACTTACCTTGGCTTGTACGGTAATGACTGGTATCTGAACTTCCAATCTTAGAATGACAGCCTCCGCCATAGCTTCAGCCGTTAATCGGCCCCTTACATGTGTCGGTGGAGGAAGTACCTGTACCTGTATTGTGTGGCAGGCTCGAGTAGACCGCGTGCACGTAGATGGCTTGTCGCGGACCAAAGATGACGTCATCAGGTCCACCGTCGACGACCTGTTCCACGCCACGGACTTCGAGGACGTTATCCTGCGCGCTCACAAGGTATATACTGTTCTACTTCCCACTAATATTGTAAATGTGTAAGTTTGTGAACATGTTTGGATGTTTGCTACTCAATCTCGCTGAAACGGCTTTTCTTTTCCAATATATTTCTAATAAAAAATGAACTATTATAAACCAACATGTGAAAAAACACATTCCTTTGTATTAGATTATGATAACCTTTCGACCTTTTGAAATAAGTCGTATAGTATCGTGTTTTAATTTTATTTTGGCGGGCTAAGTTTTGAATTTTACAGTTTCAGATAGTTTCATGGCAGGGTTTAGGCCGAATGAACTGTCATGTGCCGTCTTCGGGCCCGAGTACGGGATAAGTGCGTTTCATGGTACCGATTGCCTGAAGTTTCAGTCCGGCTTGCGGATGAACGTTTCATTTTAGGCCTGCTGGTCAAAGTCAACCGGGGTAACACTGGTTGCAGCCAAAATTTGTACTTTGGAGCCCGGGGTCTGGTTTTACTGGAGCAATTACCGTCTGACCTCCCATCCCTAAGAGGAAAGCCTGCACCGAAGCCCCTGGTGCAATCAGTAGGTAAGTGTGCCGGCTTGCAGGTCAGTTAGACTTGGGCCCCGAAGATTTCGTTGGGTCCCAAACACCCTTGTCTGTGTGTAAGTATGTGTATCTGTATATATATATATATATCAATGTATATATTTGTAAAAAAAAATTACCTATCGGGGGTTATCTGCATTCTAGAACCCAAAGTACGTACGTAGTTGAAAATAGAATGGGTCTAATCAGTGTGTTGTGTAGGTTCGGCGCGCTCTGGACGCGATGGGATGTTTCCGCGAGATCGGCGTGCTCATCGACGTGTCTTCGGGCCCCGATGCCACGCCGGAGGGTCTCGAGGTGAGTCAACACTCGTTGGAACATGGTGTAACCCCTTCAACTCACCAGAGCTAACGATGAGGTGGGTCTCTCAGACCCGAACCGACTAAAACCAATCCCCTAGACTTGGTACATCTATGGTGCGTTTACATCGAGACTGATGAAAGATTTAATTGAGAGGTCAGCACATCGAGCCTCAATTTGCGGCTATTGCCGTAAGTCCTACATAACTAAAAACAAAGAAATGAAAATGCCTCTCACGAACCACGGCTATTGCTGTAGATAAGTCCAACAGAGCACGTCTATTGCCGTAAGTGTCACAAAACACGGCTATCGCCGTACGTTAGTCTCGCAGAGCACGACAATTATTGTCGCACGTGAGTCTCGCGTAGTGCGGCTATTGCCATACGGAACTCCCTCGAAGCACGACTATTGCCGCACGTGTCACGAAGTACGGCTATTGCCTTATGCCAGGTTCACCAAGTGTAACGCGGTGCTTGCAGGTGACGTTTCAAGTGCGCGAGCTGTCGCGCATTGTAGGTGGAGTCAACACCACGGTCAGCGAGAATGAAGGGAACCTTGTGCTAGGTAAGTGTTCATGCATGATGTTCTTTTGTGTGATTGTTACTCGTATCCACAGAGCATATACAGAGAGTAGGTGTTATAATTAGATTGTTCTATAAAAGAACGCGTGACACTTTGCGGGGGTGACGATGTGGGAAAGAGGGGTTAGATACCGCCCATTTCTTTATTTTCCATCTACTGGTCGATAGCAAAACTAGAAAGAAGAAAGAAAGAAAGAAAGAAAGAAAAGAAGTTCATTGAGGACAGTACCGGCTTTAGGGGGGGGCGACCGGGGCGCCAGGTACTTTAGGGCGCCGCTCGCGCCAGCTCAACTATACCAGTTAATTTGAATACCTATTTTTATCGATCTAAAGGAAAACTAGACTCAACGTATATTAACTTTTATAGACTTATCTCGTAGGAGTGAGTATCAGTATTCTATGTCTAACAAATACGACCTGTCATTTTGTCCTTTGTGGTATCTCTCACTAAATAGTGTAGAACGAAATATAGGTACCAGGCCTAGAAATTGCATCTCTTATTAGGCCCGCATTATACATACTTTTTTCTTTGCTTTTTACATACTCGTAAGTTCACCAGCATATCAAAAAAACCTTTTAATAGAACCTGTACGTTAGAAATAACTTACCTACGAATTATTTAATTATTATTATTTGCGTAGTAGCTAAATTCAGAAAATAGGTAGGTACCATTAGTACGCCCATTTAGTCTTGTTTAAAAATCTGTTTACATTTTGTAGTCGGGTATCTAACTATCTACCTATATAAAAATGTACTCTGTGGTCGGGTAAGTCCCCGTAAGTAGAGCGCATTGAGCGATTGTGCAATTTTATTTGCGGGGAAATCCAAATTAATATTTATCTGAAGTAATTACCTACTTAATAAAAAAAAATATGGTACAAATCCTAAATAAGTTTTTTTAATTGTAATGAAATAAGTACATACCTATACGGCCTATACATAAAAGGGCGCCAAAGGCATGACTCGCCCGGGGCGCCTAGATGGCTAAGGCCGGCCCTGATTGAGGACATGTACAAATAAGTTACAACAAAAATATATTTATCTACACTCAAATAGAAAAATTCGAATTACGAATTCAAAGACGATTCTATACATACGCACTTTATAAACGCATATACATAAAATGAAAAATAAAACTTATTATAGTACCGCCAACTGTATCATAAAACTCATTATAGCACCGCTATCTTTTTTATTCATTAAACTAGTCTAAGGTTTTAGGCTGAATATGAAAAAAGGCGCACGCATGCGCAGTTCGAACTGTGAAAAAAATGGCGCACGCTAAATTACTTCCTTGTAACCTACCTACTTTGTTTAATTTCAATTTTTCCTATGAGTGAAGATAAAGTAGGGTGTATGAAACTGCATATAACATAGGTATTAAAACACTCGAGTCAACCTATTATCGCTAAACAGACTCTCGTGGTTTAATACCCCTTCTTATATGACAGTTGCATAAACTACTATTATACACGTATAGATAGGTGTGCGAGCCTCAACAGGTCGCCATCTCAGCATAAATGCTGCCCATCAACATATGATGAGCAGCGCTGATCTTCCGATGGCGCCTTTGCAACGACGGGACGCCACGCACGTGTGCACAAGTACACAAAGATTGACATAATTACTTATTTCCTACTGCAATTGTCGTCCGTTATGTCACCCACTGTCAAGGCCAGACAGAACGTAAACAATAGTGTCACAGTCACACGTGAAACAGGCGTTCTATTTCTTATTAATTTCCCATTTATTATTGATTAATTTAAGTAACACAGAACAACTGCGACTCACACTATAACTTGGATGTGTCTGTGTTTGTTCAATCAAACAGCATCGCGACTTAGACCCAGGCAGCGCATCGCTCTTCCCCGAGTTCGTATCAACAGCGACCAGCCATTGTATAACTCTTTTCACTATTATTAACTACTCACTTAATTCTAATGTCGATGCTACTACGGTACAGCCACCTCAGACTACCTAGATGTCACTAAATGTAACAGGGACGTATTTACACGCAAAGTGTTGCCATCTAGCATCGAGTAGAATTATAATTGGTGATCCTGTGGCTAAGACAGCTGTGCCCAGGACGAAAGCCGGCAGTATACTAAGGCCACGCCTACTGTGATGACGTCAGTGTCACCCCGAGAGTTAGAGTATTCAGTTACTAGGGCCAAGAGATGCTCTGTACTCGAAACCCACAAAGTGTAACTTGTCGTTACAGGAGTGAAAATGCCGAACGTGCTTGGGCGCGGGGAGAAATTGCAGGCGGAGTACAGCATGGGCTACCGCAGCTCCTCCAACTTCAGTATCGCCGCCACCAAGCCCTACCCGCAGAAACCGCTTGTACCTGTGTGAGTATACAAACATACCCTAGCACACACAAACCCATGTACACACACACCAATGCACATGTATATTTACGACGGCTCACACACCCATGCGCACACGTGCTCATACACACCCTCATACCTATACACACACGCGTACTAGCAGCTACGAGAGCAGTAAAATTTGGCTATGCTGATTCAACCGAATTCAGATCCGTTCAGCTATTTGAGCGTGATTGAGTAATAAACATCCAAACAACTTCACAAACTTCCACATGTATAATATGAATATATTATGATAACAAGAAACAATGTCTTCCCAGGTTATCGGCGACGGTGTATCAACAGAACCACGAGTACCCATGGTCCGGGTACCGCCTGCTGGACCGCGGCTTGCTAATGGACGTGGCCTTCAAGACCTCACCTGCCGTAAGTCTTCACCTCTTTCGGGTAGCCAACCTCTCGGTACCTCACCGCCTGCCTGGCAGCAGCCAGCAGTAGCTAGACGTGATCTTCAAGGTATCACACCTCTTTCTCATAGCTAGGTTCTTCGTACCTTTTTTTCGGAAATCGCCTCTGATACCCTCCGCCAGCCAGCGGGGGCGGTTATGTCGGGCTTGAACTGACTAAAACCGCACGCCGTCTCGGGTCTACAGACGCCGGTAAGGTTGCCCATAGAGCATATCCCTCGCACTCCGACTGACCCTAGGCCATCTCCGGTTTCGAGATGGCCCCCTCGGGTTTGGGTACCACGGTGTCCCCGTCTTGCCCCAGTTTGGAGGAGGGGCGCTAATAAATTCTGCTGGCGTGACAGGTGGCCTTACCTGCCACCCTCAAGCAAGCGAGGTTCCTCGTACCTAATTGCCTGGCTATCTACTGCTGCCTTTAAGCCCTCAAGAAATCGCGACTTCCTCTCGTAGCCAGGTCCTGGTACCTCATCCCTAGACTGGCTACTTCTAATAGCTAGACTTCTAGTCGATGCTATCTTCAAGACATCATGTAGATGAGTGTAGTGTGTGTGAACCCCACCAAATTCTCTGGTGTCTAAGTCAACTTCACCTGCAAATTGGTAGCAGCTTGCAGGTGTTAGACACTTGCTCATTGTCGGATGCGACTCTGGTGCAAACTCTCTGGACACCAGAAGTGGGGCGGACTCCGGGCTCCTAAGTGCAAGCTTTGGACGCAACCAGGATTGGCGCTCTGATGATGATGATGTCGGTAATGATAAATGTGGTGTGTGTGGTGATGTTGCAGACAAAACACAATATCCAGTGGGAGGGGCTGGTGCGAGACACGTCGGTGCTCAGCAAGACCACCAGCTTCAAGGTGCGCGAGAGCAGCGGTGAGTTGCACCACTGTGCTGTACACTTGCGAATTGAGGATTAGGGATTAAGTAGCCGATTGAGAAATTACCGTCAATACGAATTTCCCATTCGAATTTGGATTTGCCCGAATGGGGAAAATCTGCATAATATATTGCGTGTCAGAGAAACTCTCCCGAAAACGAAGACTGGTGATAGTACTGAAGACAATCATTCATTGCGGTATTCATTTTTTTAGGTAGTGATGCATTTTTTTAATTATCGTTTCATTTAGCTGTACTAACACGATGGAGGGTGAATAATGCTAAAAAAAAAGAAGAAAGAAAGGAAGAAATGTTGGTCAGAGCATTCCCCATGTAAGGGACTGGTCGCGGGTTCAGGTCCCGTCCTAGATGTTCTCTTTTTCCGATCTAAATGATTAAAAAAATTACCGATCGATATAACAATCGCTGAAAACTTTTTTTTATCTTCAGTACTATCGCATGTTTTCGTTTTGGGGAGCGTTTCCCTAACACCCAATATAAAATAGTAACTACTATAGTAACCACTACTTTTTTACATAATTTGGTCTTCCATTAAAGCAGTAATCCATGAATTCATTTCAATATTTTTTGATTTCAATTATTTATCTAAGACGTTAATATTAATTTCAATATTAACGTCTTAGATAGGAATAAAGAAACACTTGAATTTGAAAATTTTCTACTTGGTTATAATCTTACCTTAGCAATATACCAACCAACTCGGCTTCAAAGCATGAGATGCATCGATAACTTTGCACATAGCTACAACAAAGATTGCCAGGCAAAAGTTGTTGATCTTGACCTATCCGATCACACATCGCATTAATAAAACGTGTGAGTTAAAATTTTGGAAGACGATAGTACGGGATATCTCCAACGACTACTTAAAAAAAATTAAAAACTATTTGCAATCTGTTTCTTTTACAGAAGTTTATGAGTCAAATGATGCAAATCAAGCCTATGACAGTTTTATGAAGGATTTTACTCTGCTTTACAAATTATGCTTTCCCCAAAAAATCATCACTATAAAAACTAATAAAAAATGTAAATGGATATCCCGAGGAATAAAAAAATGCAGTCAAAAACAACGTCAACTACTATGGGCATACAGGAAAAAGCTAAGTATAGAGAATAAGATAGCTTTTAAAAATTACAGTGCTCTATATAGGAAAATTATTAGACTAACACAGAAAGCTCAAAATAACCACTTTATCAACACAGCACATAATAAACCCAAAGCTACTTGGCAAATAATTAGTAAATCAAAGTTCTGCCTGCCTACAGAAACGATTACCTCAATAAAAAATAATATTACATCAATAACTAAACCTCAAGACATTGCTAATGAATTTAATAACTACTTTATCGATGAAATAGAAAATAAATGTGACAATAATCCGAATATTAATTTCGAAAATTTGACATTACACTCATTCTTTATGCTGCCCATATTGGAAGATGTCATAATAAAAGTAACAAATCAACTCAAAAACACAAACACTGTGGGTTTTGATGGCGTGCTGACGAAAGTAATTAAGTATGTAGTGGAGGTAATAGCTCCGCTGCTAGCACACATCTTTAATTTAAGTGTTATAAATGGAGTCTTCCCTGAGAGTTTGAAACGAGTGATTATAAAACCCATTCATAAAAAAGAAGACAAAACTCACTTAAAAAACTATAGACCTATAGCAAAAATTCCAATTTTTTCAAAAAATTTCGAGAAATTAGTCTATCACTCTATTACTGACTACTTTAACAAGTATGATTTGTTCTGTCACGAACAAAAGGGTTTCCGAAAAAACATGACCATTAATATGGCAATTTTTGATTTCTTATCGCAGATTATGGATCCTGTTGAGAAACGAATACCAGTCTGTGCATGACCAAAGCTTTTGACTATGTGGACCATAAAATCTTATTGAATAAAGTACAGGGGTATGGAATCAGAGGTAATATTCTGAGACTCTTGGAATCCTACTTGACTAACCGAATACAATACACAGAAATATCTAGAATATGTCCTAAAAATAATCTAGAAACCATACACCTTTCAGGACCGAGAGCGGTCAAATATGGTGTGCCACAAGGCAGTGTTTTAGGACCTTTACTATTTCTAATATATATTAATGACCTTCCAGAAGCTACCAATAATAATAACATGGTGCTCTTTGCCGATGACAGCACAGCAGTAATAAAAAGTAATGATCCCAATGAATATCAAAACGAAATAAATAATTCATTATCTAATATTATCACTTGGCTCAATAATAATAATCTAATAATAAATCTAAAAAAGACTACAGTAATGCATTTCCACCAAAGGAGTAGTATTCCGGATATAGAGGTGAAATATAATGATTTTAAAATAGAGGAAACTGCGAAAGCTAAATTCTTAGGCATAATAATTGATAGCCAACTTACTTGGAAGCCACATGTAGATAAGTTATGCAAGAGATTGAGTCAGGCTTCATATGCACTCTTACAACTCTCAAAAAGAGTGAATCAAGAATCACTCTTAATGGCATATCATGGGTTAGTGGCATCCATCATAAGATATGGCATCATATTCTGGGGGCAATCAAGAGACCGGGAAACTGTCTTTAAGATGCAAAGAGATGTATCAGGTCCGTGTGGGGTTTGAGAATGATTGATAGTTGTGTGCCTTACTTCAAAGAGTATAAATTACTCACTTCAACAGGATTGTATATAATGGAAACAGCTATGTTTGTAAAAACCAATCCTAACCATTTTCAACGAGTATCAGATGCTAGGAAGGGTCCAATACGCCGACAATATGTTGAAAAGCTCTGTAATGTAAACTGTAAAACAGCCCTTATGGAAAAAAGTATATTTGGTACAGCACCAAAAATATTTAATAAACTCCCAAGGGATATGAAATCTATGCCTGTATCTAAATTTAAAAAATCCCTACAATCTTTGTTAATTGACAATATATATATAATGAGGGGGCAGGCGATGCATCAGGAATGGGACCAGCGGAGTATTGGTGGAGTCGAGTGTGGTCATGGTTTGGGTCAACCCGCCGGACAGGGAGACTCGTAGAAACGGTGGTGCCGCTGGCCGCCCGCGGCATAGTACAGGGGCCCGACTAGGACTAACCACCCTGGAAGGCTGCCCCACCAGGTCGCGCATAATCTCGATGTGGCTCGTCGTGCCGGTTGGTGACCGGACGGTGGACCCGGCGTCCACATTCGGGAGGGTACGGGGGCCCTTCCGTTCGGCGAGTTGGCTACCACCATGCCGCATATTCACCGACGAAACCAAACCCCGCGCCTTGTCACACACTGCTGCGGCGTCTGTCACCTCTTTTTCACTCATTCCCTTTTTTCACACTATGGCAGCGCAAAGTAAAAGTATAATTTCTACAGCGGCATACCCCTCTTCCACCAAGTCAACACCATTTGAGGTAGAGTTCACGAACATTCGTGGACTCCATTCAAACCTCACAGCCGTCCACCATCACCTAGAGGCGGTACAGCCAGCTTTGCTTTTCCTGACGGAGACACAAATACGCCGCCCTGATGACACGTCTTACTTACTCTACCCCGGCTATGTGATAGAGGAAAACTTCCTGGGAAAAGCTGGGGTGTGTGCGTTTATCAGGGCGGATGTTTGTTGTCGTCGTTTGCGCTGCCTGGAGGATCCATCCTTTTCTATCCTCTCGCTACACGTGGACCATGGCCCGTCCAGCCAGGTCTACGTGTGCGTTTACCGCTCCCGTAAAGGAGGAGACACGGAGACGACTCGACTCTTTGACCACCTGAGTCAGGCGGCAGACGTTGCGCAGGAGCGGTTTCCGTCCGCGGAATTGGTATTTTTGGGAGATTTTAATGCCCACCACGAGGAGTGGCTGGGATCTCCTAGAACGGACCATGCGGGTCGGACCGCCCACGCATTCGCTCTCACGCATGACTTGACACAACTGGTACTCCAGACCACCAGGTTACCAGACATAGCAAGTCACGCGCCCTCTTTGCTTGACCTTCTGCTGACGACCCACCCAGCCCAGTACAGTGTCTCGGTGCGAGCCCCATTGGGGTCCTCTGACCACAGTCTGGTCTGTGCCAACGTGTCGGTCGCTGTTCTTCCGCAACCTGTGGAGGTAAAGCGGCGACTATGGCACTATTCGTCAGCAGATTGGGACGGACTACGTGACTACTTCGCTTCCGTTCCGTGGACTCAGCGCTGCTTTGAGGGTAGGGACTCATCAGATTGCGCCTCTGCCATCGCTGGTGAAATCAGTTTAGGTATGGAGTACTATATCCCATACACCGAGGTCACCAGTGCTCGCAGAGCTCGCCCCTGGTTCGGGCGTGAGTGCAATGACGCTGTTCAACAAAAGCAGTCGGCATTCCGCGCCTGGGTCAGGGCACGCGCAGTGCGCGATCCAAATGTGGGTCACCTCAAGGCGGCGTATAACAGAGCCACAAAGGACTGCAAGAGGGCATACATTAGAGCGGATGCTCAGCGCATAGCACGGCTTGGTCAAGAACTCATGTCGCATCCCGCAGGCAGCCGCGGCTACTGGCGACTGGCCAAAGCCGTGCAATCCAACTTCTGCCAGCCCTCGCTACCGCCACTACGGTACCCTGATGGTTCACTGGCTCACGAGCCGCAAGAGCAAGCAGACATGCTGGTTAACCTCTTCGCGGCTAATTCCCGTGTCGATGACTGTGGACTACAGCCACCAACGCTACCCAGCTGCGACCACTCAATGCCTGATATTCGCATCAGGCAATGCGACGTTCGAATAACCCTACAGTCACTCGACATCCGGAAAGCCAGTGGACCTGACGGTATTCCTGCGTTGGTCCTAAAAAAATGTGCAGCGGAGTTGTCTCCAACGCTAACACGGCTGTGCCGCCTGTCCTATTCCTCAGGAAAAGTCCCGCGGGCTTGGAAGGAGGCGAACATACAACCGGTCCCTAAAAAGGGAGACCGGTCGGACCCGGGCAACTATCGACCCATAGCTGTCACCTCAGTCCTCTGTAAAGTGTTTGAGCATATTATAAACACACAGCTCATGCGTTACCTAGAAGATCACTCATTAATTAATGACCGGCAATATGGCTTCAGACCGAAGCGGTCAACGGGTGATCTTCTGGCGTACGTCACACATCTCTGGGGTGAGGCTATGGACAGGCATGGCGAGTCATTGGCTATCAGCCTTGATATCGCCAAAGCCTTCGATAGAGTCTGGCACAGCTCGCTTCTTTCCAAGCTTCCGGCCTACGGTCTGCCTACTCGATTGTGCAATTGGGTTATCAGCTTCCTGCATGAGCGCAGCATCCGAGTTCTCTGTGACGGCCGAGCTTCAGAGTTCATGCAGGTTAATGCTGGCGTACCTCAGGGGTCCGTCCTATCACCCACTCCCTTTCTTCTGCATATCAATGACATGCTGTCTACTGGCAGCATTCATTGCTATGCAGACGATAGCACTCTGCATGGGGGATACTACGGACACCCTGCGGCCAAGCGGACCGATATTGAAGAAAACAGACGACAACTTGTCACTGAGCTCGACCAGGTCCTGACCCGCATTTCCCAATGGGGGTCTGAGAACTTGGTTCAATGCCAAGAAAACACAAGCGTCCGCGTTCACAGCCAAAGTATCCTCCTTCCTTCCTCTCCCAACTCTTCAGAACACACCGCTACCACTGCAAGACCACCTTAACATGCTCGGAATGGACGTTCGCTGCAAACTGAACAATAAAAACTACATCGAGAGCGTCATCAAAACAGCTTCACGAAAACTCGGAGTTCTGAACAGGGTGAGACGGTTTTTCACGCCTGAGCAGCGGTGTCTTTTGTACAAGACACAAATTCGCCCCTGCGTGGAATACTGCTCTCATCTCTGGGACGGCTCCGCAAAGTACTTATTAGACGCTCTCGACAGATTGCAGCGGCGTGCCATCCGTATCATTGGGAGTCCAGCGATTACCAACAGCCTGGAACCTCTGCAGCTGCGTAGAGACATTGCCTCTCTGGCTGTATTTTACCGCCTCTACCACGGCGAGTGTTCTGATGAGCTCTTTCAACTGATCCCACCTTCTCCATTTCGATCCAGAACAACACGTGCTGGACTGCGATGCCATCCGCACACGGTGGAAACCATTCAGTCCCGAACTCAGCGGTTCGGTGCTTCCTTTCTTTGTCGCACGATAAAGAGCTGGAATGCTCTGCCCGCGCACGTGTTTCCTTCTTCTTACAATCTCGGGTTCTTCAAGCGGGGCGTGAAAAAGCATCTTTTGAGGCCGTCAAGGTAGGGGCTACCATTTTGGGATCGTCAGCATCTGGGATGGTGGCCCATATCTTCTGGACTTCACCCTAGCTTCTCACCATCCAGCGGGGTGCAGTCAATTGACGGAACAAATATAAAAAAAAAAAAAAAAAATAATACGCTTGACGAATTCTTAAATGATACTTCAATATAATGTAATACTGTGACATTTTAATTCTAAACTATGACATTGTGACTATGATTGTATTGTGATATTGTGGCTAAGTAGCTTTTAAATCAATTTGTATGCCCAAGTGGCAAAACATAGTGAACCTACTATTTATAATATATAAGATCCTTGTATACCTATGTTTTACAAATAAAACATTTGATTTGATTTGATTTGATGAAACATATATTTTCAGGTTCAGAATCGTTAATTTAACTTAACCCATTTTTTTATTATTATCTCCAATATACAGACAAAAATAATTTACAATTTACACCCATTGAAATATACACACAAAACTTTATCCAAATTGGTCCAGCCGTTTAGGACGAGTTGGGTGAAAAACACGTACCGAAGAAATATATATAGACATGCATGTTCCGTATTGTATGGTGATCGAATGCCTTCTCCGGCGGCCAGGTCCCCAGATGAAGTCGATCCTGCGCCACATCGTGGCGGTGGACCACCGGGACGAGCCCATCTTCCCCACGCGCGGCACGTGGCTGCAGTTCACGTCCGAGGTGGCGGGGCTGGGGGGCGGAGTCGCCAACCTCAAGACGGAGCTGCACGCGCAGGCCAACACGCAGTTGCTGGACGATGTTGTGCGTATACTGGACCTTTGGTGACTTTTAGACTTTGACAGGTTTATTACCGCATGCATGAGTCGTGGTATGCTCTTAATATCAAGTGAATCCTAAGCTCGTATGTGACCGGCGGTTGTGTGGTCTACAGGTGATACAGGGCACGTGCGCGCTGGGCGTGCTGCACGACGTGTTCGGCACGGAGCTGGCTGACCACCTGTACCTGGGCGGGCCCACCACGCTGCGGGGCTTCCAGCAGCGGGGCGTGGGCCCGCACTGCGACGGGCAGGCTACGGGGGGACGCGTGAGTACCCGTACACCCACTCAACACACGTCACACACACACACACCACCTCACCCTCACACCACGCCCCTTTCTCTCTCTCTCTCTCACACACACACACACTAACATACACACACACACACACACACACACACACGCACACACACCCACCCTCAAATACACACACGAATTAGAAGATATACCATAGGACTTGGTTTTCCCGGTAACTTACACACTCATTCGAGTATACACAAAATTGGAGTCACGCTTGCACACACACTCACCCGCCGCTCCGCCGGCTCGCCGCAGGTGTACTGGGCCAGCGGGCTGCACGTGTTCGCGCCGCTGCCGTGGGTAGGCGCGCGCGGCGGGCTCGGCGCGCTGTTCCGCTCGCACCTGTTCCTGAACGCGGGCTGCCTCGCCATGCCGGGTGAGTCACAACGTCATCGTTAAACCTTTATTGTATAATGATTTAAGGCGTGGCGAGGTGGAATGTGCATAAGTTGAGATTCTCACCATCTAAAAAGATGCTTGATGGCTGGTGCGAAATTTATGTATCTGTTTCACTAAGAAATAAATACTCTATTGACAAATATTTTAATCCTCGCCTCGCTCATCTAGATTTTTACACCGAAGATTGGCTTATAGACATTTTCTTGAAGAAAGCAAGGTTGCTGTGGTAATGTGTGTGTGTGTCACTGTTGCTGGTGACAATGTGTAGATGTCACTGTTGCTGCGGCAATGTGTGTGTGTCACTGTTGTTGTGACAATGTGTAGATGTCACTGTTGCTGTGACAATGTGTGCGTGTCACTGTTGCTGTGATAATGTGTGCACGTCACTGTTGCTGCGGCAATGTGTGTGTGTCACAGTTGTTCTGACAATGTGTGTGTGTCACAGTTGTTGTGACAATGTGTGCGTGTCACTTGCTGCGACAGTGTGTGCGTGTCACTAGCTGTGACAGTGCGTGCGCGTAGCCCTGCACAGTGCCGCTCCCCGCAGAGCCGGGCGGCGCGCCGCTGCTAGCGGCGCTGGGCGCGGCGCGCGCGGCGTGCGGCGCGGGCGTGTGCGTGCGCCTGGGCCGCGTGGCGCGCCTGGAGCTCAACTACTGCGTGCCGCTGCGCGCGCTGCCGCACGACGCGCACGCGCACGGCCTGCAGTTCGGCGTGGGCGCCAGCTTCCTGTAGGTACGTGCACTGGCCCGCGGGGCGCGCCTGGAGCTCAACTACTGCGTGCCGCTGCGCGCGCTGCCGCACGACGCGCACGCGCACGGCCTGCAGTTCGGCGTGGGCGCCAGCTTCCTGTAGGTACGTGCACTGGCCCGCGGGGCGCGCCTGGAGCTCAACTACTGCGTGCCGCTGCGCGCGCTGCCGCACGACGCGCACGCGCACGGCCTGCAGTTCGGCGTGGGCGCCAGCTTCCTGTAGGTACGTGCACTGGCCCGCGGGGCGCGCCTGGAGCTCAACTACTGCGTGCCGCTGCGCGCGCTGCCGCACGACGCGCACGCGCACGGCCTGCAGTTCGGCGTGGGCGCCAGCTTCCTGTAGGTACGTGCACTGGCCCGCGGGGCGCGCCTGGAGCTCAACTACTGCGTGCCGCTGCGCGCGCTGCCGCACGACGCGCACGCGCACGGCCTGCAGTTCGGCGTGGGCGCCAGCTTCCTGTAGGTACGTGCACTGGCCCGCGGGGCGCGCCTGGAGCTCAACTACTGCGTGCCGCTGCGCGCGCTGCCGCACGACGCGCACGCGCACGGCCTGCAGTTCGGCGTGGGCGCCAGCTTCCTGTAGGTACGTGCACTGGCCCGCGGGGCGCGCCTGGAGCTCAACTACTGCGTGCCGCTGCGCGCGCTGCCGCACGACGCGCACGCGCACGGCCTGCAGTTCGGCGTGGGCGCCAGCTTCCTGTAGGTACGTGCACTGGCCCGCGGGGCGCGCCTGGAGCTCAACTACTGCGTGCCGCTGCGCGCGCTGCCGCACGACGCGCACGCGCACGGCCTGCAGTTCGGCGTGGGCGCCAGCTTCCTGTAGGTACGTGCACTGGCCCGCGGGGCGCGCCTGGAGCTCAACTACTGCGTGCCGCTGCGCGCGCTGCCGCACGACGCGCACGCGCACGGCCTGCAGTTCGGCGTGGGCGCCAGCTTCCTGTAGGTACGTGCACTGGCCCGCGGGGCGCGCCTGGAGCTCAACTACTGCGTGCCGCTGCGCGCGCTGCCGCACGACGCGCACGCGCACGGCCTGCAGTTCGGCGTGGGCGCCAGCTTCCTGTAGGTACGTGCACTGGCCCGCGGGGCGCGCCTGGAGCTCAACTACTGCGTGCCGCTGCGCGCGCTGCCGCACGACGCGCACGCGCACGGCCTGCAGTTCGGCGTGGGCGCCAGCTTCCTGTAGGTACGTGCACTGGCCCGCGGGGCGCGCCTGGAGCTCAACTACTGCGTGCCGCTGCGCGCGCTGCCGCACGACGCGCACGCGCACGGCCTGCAGTTCGGCGTGGGCGCCAGCTTCCTGTAGGTACGTGCACTGGCCCGCGGGGCGCGCCTGGAGCTCAACTACTGCGTGCCGCTGCGCGCGCTGCCGCACGACGCGCACGCGCACGGCCTGCAGTTCGGCGTGGGCGCCAGCTTCCTGTAGGTACGTGCACTGGCCCGCGGGGCGCGCCTGGAGCTCAACTACTGCGTGCCGCTGCGCGCGCTGCCGCACGACGCGCACGCGCACGGCCTGCAGTTCGGCGTGGGCGCCAGCTTCCTGTAGGTACGTGCACTGGCCCGCGGGGCGCGCCTGGAGCTCAACTACTGCGTGCCGCTGCGCGCGCTGCCGCACGACGCGCACGCGCACGGCCTGCAGTTCGGCGTGGGCGCCAGCTTCCTGTAGGTACGTGCACTGGCCCGCGGGGCGCGCCTGGAGCTCAACTACTGCGTGCCGCTGCGCGCGCTGCCGCACGACGCGCACGCGCACGGCCTGCAGTTCGGCGTGGGCGCCAGCTTCCTGTAGGTACGTGCACTGGCCCGCGGGGCGCGCCTGGAGCTCAACTACTGCGTGCCGCTGCGCGCGCTGCCGCACGACGCGCACGCGCACGGCCTGCAGTTCGGCGTGGGCGCCAGCTTCCTGTAGGTACGTGCACTGGCCCGCGGGGCGCGCCTGGAGCTCAACTACTGCGTGCCGCTGCGCGCGCTGCCGCACGACGCGCACGCGCACGGCCTGCAGTTCGGCGTGGGCGCCAGCTTCCTGTAGGTACGTGCACTGGCCCGCGGGGCGCGCCTGGAGCTCAACTACTGCGTGCCGCTGCGCGCGCTGCCGCACGACGCGCACGCGCACGGCCTGCAGTTCGGCGTGGGCGCCAGCTTCCTGTAGGTACGTGCACTGGCCCGCGGGGCGCGCCTGGAGCTCAACTACTGCGTGCCGCTGCGCGCGCTGCCGCACGACGCGCACGCGCACGGCCTGCAGTTCGGCGTGGGCGCCAGCTTCCTGTAGGTACGTGCACTGGCCCGCGGGGCGCGCCTGGAGCTCAACTACTGCGTGCCGCTGCGCGCGCTGCCGCACGACGCGCACGCGCACGGCCTGCAGTTCGGCGTGGGCGCCAGCTTCCTGTAGGTACGTGCACTGGCCCGCGGGGCGCGCCTGGAGCTCAACTACTGCGTGCCGCTGCGCGCGCTGCCGCACGACGCGCACGCGCACGGCCTGCAGTTCGGCGTGGGCGCCAGCTTCCTGTAGGTACGTGCACTGGCCCGCGGGGCGCGCCTGGAGCTCAACTACTGCGTGCCGCTGCGCGCGCTGCCGCACGACGCGCACGCGCACGGCCTGCAGTTCGGCGTGGGCGCCAGCTTCCTGTAGGTACGTGCACTGGCCCGCGGGGCGCGCCTGGAGCTCAACTACTGCGTGCCGCTGCGCGCGCTGCCGCACGACGCGCACGCGCACGGCCTGCAGTTCGGCGTGGGCGCCAGCTTCCTGTAGGTACGTGCACTGGCCCGCGGGGCGCGCCTGGAGCTCAACTACTGCGTGCCGCTGCGCGCGCTGCCGCACGACGCGCACGCGCACGGCCTGCAGTTCGGCGTGGGCGCCAGCTTCCTGTAGGTACGTGCGCGCGCAGGGAGGGGCCCTGGGACTCTCGGGCACACCCTGACGACATCGCAGCAGGCGTGGGCTCAGCCCAGCCGTGTGCTCAGCTCTATTAGCCACACTGTCTCCAAATATAATTCAACTCGGTGCTAGATGACGATACTCTGTATCCGAGCGCGTTCCTGTTACATTTAGCGACATCTAGTGTGAGATAGTTACACTACGCAGTAATATCGACATAAAATAAAGTGAGAAGTTTTGCTATTGACCGGTAGATGGAAAATAAAGAAGTGGAAGGGGTCTAACCATCGTCACCACACCCTCACCACACAGAATGTCACGCGTTCTTTTGCAGGGAAATCTAAATACACCTCTCTATAGCATATACAGAAAGAGTAATCAGATGTTATCTGTGTGTATGCAACACTTCCTTCGGGATAAAAAATCACGTGAATGATAATAATTATAAAACCTACATTGCCAAAGTTCAGAAATTAAAACAACAAAAAAGGGCATTAAATTACATTATTATTCATTTAAAAACTAACAGAAAGTTGAATTTCGGGGCGCCCATGCAATCGTAAATATTATTTTCTCCCTTCTATCCAAATTAACAATTCAATTCAGAACATTTGACAACCCCATATATTGAATACCTAGTATAATGTTTGAGCTGAGTGAGACGAAGTCGAGCGAAAGCTCCTCATACCAGACTTCAGGATTTTCTTTGTCACAGGTCTCCTCCTAAACTACTAATCTAATCAAAACCAAAATTGGCATGATTAAAGAGGTCAATCAGAAGGAAGGTTTATGGATATATTTTGAAAAAATTAATGCTACCACAGAGGAATGATCACCGTTAAAAAAATTCCAGATGGAATTACATAATAACCGCTCGAGACACTGTGACCAAACTTTACACGCTCAGAAAGCATGTCCAGAG
The DNA here is from genome assembly GCA_946251805.1 of Cybosia mesomella. Taxonomy (NCBI): domain Eukaryota; kingdom Metazoa; phylum Arthropoda; class Insecta; order Lepidoptera; family Erebidae; genus Cybosia; species Cybosia mesomella. The sequence continues at coordinate 171,568 of OX276418.1, read as the reverse complement.
TTGTGACTTTCAAAAAGAATTTTCAAAATCGGACTTGCCGCGGAGGAATGATCACTGTTCAAAATTTTCACAATCTGATTCACGGTGTCTCACTCAGCTCAACATTGCAAGCAGCGATTCTCCTTGCAGACCTAGTACACTTAGTGGTACAATTTTTATTCTCTTTTGTCGTCTTGCTCGCAGGTGACTACAGCGAGTGAAACATTCCCGCCGCGCCGAGCCAGCCATGTTGTAAATAGGTATCGTACAAGTGTTGGGGTCGTCCATGTGACAGAAATTGCCGCGTACGTACATCCCGCTACGGCGGGTACCTCGAGTACAAGTCATTAAATGATTAAATGCAATGTCGCTTTTATTTTGTTCCTTAAATCTGGGTTTGAAGTATTCCGGTGACCGGCAAACATCTTGACAATGTACCCTAGCTGCGCAGAAAGCGCGTTTTTTGGTCTCTGGTCTCTGGTGGTAGTGGGGGTTGTTGGTTGGTGGTGAACAAATAAAAGGCTCAAAGAGCTCGCGTCATTAGTTGACTAGTCCTTTTATTGGTTTTTTGGTTGGTCCGTATACAGCACATACGCGAACTTTTGGTTTATTCCCAGTAGTTCCATGTAGCCAGTTCCACATGGAATTTTGAAATATGCGATTTTTTCCCATTTGCTCCATGTAACTTTAAACTACTTTTAAAGCTGAGTTTATTTAAACAAATTTTGTATAAAAATATATGAACGTCGACAAAAGAAGACTATCGGGAATGATCAGCTATCGATAGTGCTTGAAAAAAAAAATTAGACTGCATGGGTCAATAGATATAAATATTTTATTGTAAGGCATGAGTAGAGTGATTATCATTTTGGTAATATCTTAAAAAGCACCCCACGCTTTTTTTTAAAGAGTTTTTATTTATTTACACTATTATTAATTTATATTTATTGAAATTTTTAACACTATTCTTAATTTAAATTTATTAAAACCCATTTTCTTTTTTTTAGTTCTATTTTCTATCAAAAGCGTGTTTTTTAGTTTTTTAAGCTATTGTCTATTTCCTACTTTTTAGTTTTGTTTATTTATAAAACACGTTTTTTTTTTAGTTTTTTTTAGACTAAAAAACAACCAAAAATCGATAAATCGGGTAAAGATAATGGTTGGAAATTAAAATTTCTGCCTTATCGACTTAGATGAAAATTATATATGTAAACAAAAATCTTATTTTGCAAATTGAAAAATGGAATAATTTTATCAAATTAGTGTATTGTCATCGGCCCTCGATAAATCTACAAAGTTTGAACGAAATCTGGCCGTTTAAAGTGGGTCAAAATCGCGCCCAAAGGAGTCGGTACAAACATATAAACATACAAACAAACATATTGAATAAATCACTTGTACTTGTGGTTTCACCTTACGGCATTATCCAATAATGCCGTAAGGTGAAACCGGTAAGGTTCAAATAAATAAATAATTGTGGAAAAGTACAAGTGATTTATTCAATATGTGTAGCAAGTTCCACCAAGTGCCATCAATCTCCAGTATAAACAATACAAACAAACATACAGGTGAAGCTAATAAAAAGGGTATAAAAATTAGGACAACATCGGACTATCTATTACATTTAATAATTATAACATGGAAAAAGTTAATGAAATTTGAACGCCTCTGTGGCGTAGCGGTAGTGCATTCGACTGCTACGACAGGAGGCGCGGGTTCGATTCCCGCTCAGTGCAAATATTTGTATGCATTAATATGTCTATTTGCATTGGCCTGGGTGTTGCTATGTATAATATGTATGTATTTACAAAAAAAAAGTATATAAGTATGTTTATCCGCATTCTGGATCCCATAACACAAGCTAGTTAAACTATGCTTACTTTGGGACTAGAAAGCGCTGTGTAGAATGTCGTAGAATATTAAATAAAATACTTGAGCATAGTACTTATTGATAGATTCTGTAGCTGGAAGCATCAGATAGATAAATCGATGCAAAATAATAAACAGATTCAAATTTGCTCTGCGTAAAATTAAATCCCTAACTAATATTCAGGCAGCTCTAATCGTTTCTCATAGCCGCGTATGCTCTATTTAAAGATACGGTATTATAATATGGGGAAATTCCACTGAGTCCCAAAGAGCTTCTTTAATTTAAAATGGGCCGACTCGTGCCGACCGCTATAAAATAGAAAGTTATCTATGAGCTGTGTAAATTTGTTTTTTCCAAAATATGAAAATGCCCCATTCAAGAGAAAAGTGGTACAAGAACCATTAAAAGTACCTCGGAATACGCTGATTTTTAGTGGTAAAAAGTTGCTGCGCGATGGCGATAAAAGTAGTATACTAGGAATTCAGTGCAGGATGCGACGAAATAAATTCAGCTGAGCGAGCAGGACTCTATCTATTTGAAAAATAAGGCATCTTACTACGGTCGCGCGCTTAGTTATGGCCGCGCGCTCGTGAAACTGTTTATTCCTCATCGCGATGATTATTCCTCAATGGTACATTGTATTTGAACAGTTGACCCCTCGAAACACTCAGTGGTGTCTACACTATCACCATGGCAAATTTGGTCAAGATCGGTATTGTGGTTCCGGAGGAGTACAGTCTCGACCAAACGGCTTAGCCATAAACCATAAACTACCAATGCAATTTCGGGACCTCATGAATACAATTAATTCGAAACTTCATATTTGGTTATGTGACAGATGTTTTTATTTAATTGTTGATTATTTCAATTTCAAGGAATAGCATTAATTTATCATCTTATGAGTTGATACCTTTAAGTTTTTCATTTTGCTTTTTACACAAATGGTTCATGTCCGATGTACCATTGAGGAATAATCACCGAGAAACAGTTTGACGAGCGCGCGGCCTTAGCTAAGCGTGCCACCGTAGTAAGGTGCCTTATTTTCAAATAAGAGTCCTGCTCGCTCAGCTCAATTTATTTCAGTCGCACCCTGCACTGTACCTATTCCTAGTTTATAAGTCAAAGATTATCAATAATATTGACATATATTGATATAGATACATAATTCCAATGATATAATAAGAAAATAATTAATAATAATAACATTTACAATTGCAATGGTGAATATGAGGACGCACTTTACTGTTACCTACCAACGTATAACCGTATTCTTGTGACTCAATAAATGATTTGATTTGGGGGACCACGAGCAAGTACAACATTAACATTTAATTTTATCCATTTATTTGAATGGAACGTTTGCAAGTGGGTAAAGCAAGTTATTTATTTAACATCCAATTTTCTAACGTAACTGTTTCACCTATTTAACATATTTCTCCTGTTCCTAACTGCATTTGCAAGTTTTCTACATAAATATCTTTATTGGTCGTATTTTTTATTCTTTTGCTTAGGGTTACGTATTATTTTGCATGTATTGCACGCACGCAGTAGAAAGTAGTACTTCTGACGAATTGTCGGAGGTCTCCTTTTCAAGCCTGATAATATTTAAGTTTTTATGCCGACCCCCCACGTATTGGTTGTCCTGTGTTGCTCTCCAAAAGAGCATCATGATTTTATAAAATGGTGAACTTCTCTGAATGTTTGTTTTACTCCTCATATCTATAACTTTAGATTTCGTATAATGTAAAACCTCATATTTTCCTTCTCAGCAGTAAGGGTAACACTACACAACTATCATTTTTCTCAAAATCGTTGTTCATGGAACTACTAGAATTTTCCGCTTCAAATAACTATTCCCACTATTCCCACTAGTACCATGTCTACGGCTAAAGTGAACCGGCTACATTGAACTACTGGAAATAAATCGAACTTACCCCTACTAAGGCGACTATTGTTCCAAATGTTTGCCGGTATTTGTATACATGTGTAATAGTAAACCTTATGGGACCTCTAGACGGTCGAACGTTCTTGACAAACAGAACGATAATACAACGTCAAGCACTCGTACAAAGCCGGTCTAGATCAACCAACCAACAACATTCATCATCCACTTAATAAATTTAGTGTCAATAGTTTGCTATATGTTACTAGATGGCGTTGTTAATATAAGCTGAGTCGCGCGTTACGGTTTTGCTCCCGCTGGACCACCTGTACCATGATGCTGCACTTTGTTGTGTAAATATTACAAGAAATACTTGTTGTATATATCGTTTATTGCAATGAATACATACTGTTGTAATAAAATTGTGTAGTGTATTATTTCTCGAGGCAGCAGCACCTCCCCCAAAGGATTGTCAATTACCTAGAATCTCGTAATCTCCTATCTGTGAACCAGTGCGGATTTAGGAGAAACTGTTCTACCGCCGATGCCGTGCACAACTTAGTGGGTCACATAGTTAAGAAACTAGACGATAAGCAGAAATGTGTAGCACTTTTCCTGGACCTTGCGAAAGCATTCGACACGGTTTCGATTCCCATTTTACTTTCTAGGCTTGAATCATTGGGTGTGAGAGGGAATCAACTATCTTTGTTCCAAAGTTATCTAACTGGTAGATCCCAATATGTTAAGATTGGCCTTTATGCAAGCTCTAAAACATCCATTGAGTATGGTGTTCCTCAGGGGAGTGTTCTTGGCCCAAGCCTGTTTTTAGTTTATGTAAACGACCTATGCAACCTTCGACTTAGTAAAATTATTTATTTTCTCTTCACAACGCTTTGCCTGTTACAATATTTTTTTCTGGAAGCACACCATAAACAATACAGGCCCACAGACATGATAATCGCTAGCGCTGTTCTGCATTGACCATAGAGTTACATTTCTGACACCCCCCTTCAAGTTCAAGTCCTCTTTTAATTTTTAACAATTCAAATAACTTGTAACTTGCTATTTTCTACTATTTTTAACATTACAACTTGGCAACACACTAGCTTCTACTATTTCTAATATTTCAACCTGGCAACATTAAAATGTTGATCTTTCCTGTCAAGATCAAACGTCAGTGTCACACAGCTGTTCGTAAAACAAAACATAACCTCATGAAAAACTAAATTATTTCTCAAATCTTTCTTTTACAGCCTGAAGACACTGTTATTACAACAAATTACTCAAGATTCAACATTTTACAGAAATATTCGTGTTTCACATACACAAGTGGTTTCGTAAAAGTATCAGACACATTTTCATTTGTGCTTACATATTTCAGTGACAAAATTTTCTTGTTTAAAATATCCTTTATAAAATGGACTTTAATGTCTATATGTTTTGATCGTTTACTGTTCTCATAGCTACTTATCATATGAATTGCACTCTGATTATCGATATGCAAGATAACAGATAAGTTTTTGTCACATTTCAAGTCCTGTAACACACCTTTGATATAAATCATTTCACTCACTGTTTGTGCCGCCGCAACATACTCAGCCTCGGCTGTAGAAAGTGCAACTGTCGGCTGCTTCTTTGAAGACCAGCTGACCAGGTTCCCTCTGTAGAACACTGCTGTCCCGCTGACACTTTTTCTGTCGCTGTGATCTCCAGCCCAATCTGCGTCTGAAAATCCATCCAAACTATTACACTGATTTGGTTTATACACTAATCCTTTTTCTCTTGTTTCTTTCAGGTAACGTAGAATTCTTTTTCCAGCTTGCCACAATTGTGCTGTTGGCCGTTCAAGATATCTGCTTAGGAAACAAGTGGCAAACATAATATCTGGTCTGCTGATTACTGCCAAATACATCAACGACCCAATCATCTCACGGAATGGAACATCAATCACTTCTTGAGTTTTATCAACTTGAAAGTTTGTCATCGGTGTATTCGCTCCTTTACATTGTTGCATGTTAAATTTCAGTAAAATTTTATCTATCATTTTTGTTTGTTTTATTTCAATTGAATTCTCTTGTCTTTTAATTTCCATTCCTAGAAATACTTTTGTTTCTCCCATGTCTTTTGCTTGAAATTCCCTTTTTAGAGTTTTTATGATTTTCTCTCCATTTCCAAGTATTAGTATATCGTCGACGAATATAAGTATATATACATCCTTTCCGGTATATAAGCAAAAATCATGTAATGACTGCTTGTATCCAATTTTCACAAGCGTACTATGCAGTTTTTCATTCCATACACGGGGAGACTCTTTTAGTCCATATAATGCCTTTCTTAACTTTAAAACTTTTCCTTTTTCTTGTTTTAACCCCTCTGGATATTTTATGTAAACATCATTTTCCAATTCTCCATTCAGAAAAGCTGTTGGAATGTCTAACTGTCTCAAGGGTAAGTTTTCTTGAATAGCTTTACTCAAAAGTACTCTTATTGTCGCTACTCGTGCTACTGGAGCATACACATTTTGAATCGTTTCTTCCTGAAATCCTCTGGCCACAAGTCTGGCCTTTTTGGTACCGTCTTGCTTAGTTCGAAAAACCCATTTTGTATCAATTGCTTTGCTTCCATATGACAACTCACTACTCTCCCATGTGCCCATTTTCTTATGCGCTTCCAATTCTTTATTTATAGCCTCTGTCCATCCACTAGTGCCCATTTTCTTATGCGCTTCCAATTCTTTATTTATAGCCTCTGTCCATCCACTATTTACCGCTTCATTATATGTCATTGGATCTTCTGTTAATAGTGCATATGCTATATCACAATCAAGATACTCATCTGTGTAGTAATCTTTGTATTTTTCTGGTACCTTTACTTGTCTCTTTGGTCGTTCACTTGTTTTCTTTTGCTCATTTTCTGTTTCTGTCTTGGATGAAGTTTCTGACTGTTCACTTTCTTCCTCTGTTTGTTCATCATCCTCATTTCTCTCATTTTCAGTCTGATTTTTGTTTTCCTCAATTTGTTCTTCCTCTTGTTCATAATACTTCACTTTTACTTCTTTGTTTTTACTTTCACTATTTTCAAACTTGTAATCTTTCTCATTGAATGTGACATCTCGCGATATTATTATTTTATTTGTCACAGGGTTCCATAATTTGTAGCCAGCTCCTCCATATCCAATCATTCTCATCTCTGTCGCTCTTGGCTCTAATTTTCCACTTTTTGGCAAATTTACTGCGAATGCTTTGCTACCAAAAACTTTCAACTTACTCATGTCGTTCTTGCCAGTAAAAATTTCCACTGGAATACCACCTTTTAATGCTTTAGTGGGGCATCTGTTCAGTTGATGAGCTGCGCATTGAATTATTTCTCCCCACAGATTCTTTGGTAAATTTGTTTCAATTATCAATGCTCTGACACGATTCATTAGACTCAAATTCATTCGCTCAGCGACTCCGTTTTGCTGTGGAGTGTAGCTACAAGTAAATTCATGGTTTATTCCCTCTTCTTCACAAAATTTCTTTAAACAGAACTCACCCCCATTGTCAGTTCTCAGTCTTTTTACTGGTGTACCATTATTTTTCATTCTTCTTACATACTTCATGATATGATCTTTTGCTTCACTTTTATATTTCAATGGGTACACTTCAGTGAAATGTGAGAAGTCGTCTATTATAGTTAGATAGTACCGCTCTCCATTGTATGTTTCAGGAGATATCGGACCGCCTATGTCACAGTGTATCAACTCACCAATTCTCTTTGACCTTGGAGATTCAATTTCTTTGAATGGTTTTCTCACACTTTTCGCCTTAATACACACATCACATTTTTCAGATGACAATGGTAGTTTCATTAATTTTAATCCACTATAGTTAAGGTGTCCAAGTCTTTGGTGCCATAAATTGTCCTCAGCACTCAAGGCTTTACCTTCTCTCTCTCTGAGCTCAAAATTTACTAGGTATAGGCTTCCATTACATTCACCTTCAATGTATACATTTCCGTTACAGAATTTAGCTTTATTTTGGCAGAATTTTACTATAAATCCTTTACTATTTAGTCTTCTGACCGATAACAAATTCTGGGAAAGATTCTTCACAATTAGTGCTTCTATGGTTATATTTTTACCATCTTTAGTCTGTAACTTCAATTTTCCTTGTTTATTTACTTGCATAATGTTTCCGTTCGCGACTTTTATTTTTATACCTGGTATTGTCTTGATATCTTCCATATACTGCTCATACTTCTCATTAATCATATTGTAAGTAGCGCCTGAATCTATAGCCAAAGTAACTGTGTTTACTGGTTCGTTGTATGCGTTGTGTGCGCTAGCTAACAATAATGTCTCATCATGGTTGCTTTTATTGGCCGCTTGTTTTACTGATGCCATTGGACGCCTGAACTGTCCTCTACCTCTGCCTCTGGCACGGCCTCTACCTCGTCCTCTCGTAGGGCATTCACGCAGTATGTGCCCTGGCTTTTGATAGCCATAACATGTAACAGTTGATGAAAAAGCTGTACTCTGTTCACTTCGAGTGGCAGATCCATTACCATTCTTTATTTTTAACTCAGCGTCTAGCAATTTACTTTTTACATATTCCGTTGTTAGTTCTACATTTGTTGTTTCCAATGCAGTTAGGGGAACCTGGGGAGGGTTGATCACCCACTTTGATTATGGACTCTATTTTGTTTATTTTTTGTAATATAGGAAAACTTTTTAAGCCAAACGATTTGGAAATTATCTATCTATTGATAGTTTGAATAAGAAGTAGATTGTGTCACAATTTAACTCATTATGTATTGAAACTCCTTATTGTAAACTTTTACCATGTGTCCCCTGTATTAGGGAGACTTCTTTACCCCTGATTGGGAGCCTTGATCCGGGGGGGATCAAGTCTCCCAAGTGCGTGGGAGATGTGGTAAACAGATTTTTACCGTGTCTCCCCACTACTGATTATCATTGACTAAGTAACTCTATTTGCAATCTACAAAGCTTAAAGAAATAGAAAAACACACAACAAATAGCTATGTACCATACCTTCCATTGCTACAAGTTTAATTCCCACCAGTTAGATAACTTGATCCGCAGAGATCAAATCGCCCATGATTGGGGACACATGGTAAACAGATTTTTAGCACGAATGTCAAATTCAGAGGGTTGATTCCTGTTTAATTCATTAACTTAATCCTTAGGAAATGAATTTGTGAGGAAATCAAATACATGGTAATTCATGTCTTATAATTATTAAATAAGGAACTGTATTATTTTTCCAATAACAACACATTATTAGTGATCTTTTTTTTTTACTATCCAACAAGTTAACATTCGGTATTAGAAATTGTAAACACAAAGTTTCTTCTAAAAATTAAGCTTATCTTTATAATAGACATTTTAAAAATTTAAACAATCACAAAGCAACCTTCAAATAATCGAATATTATTATCATTAATCATTATCACGGTTATAGATTCAATTATTGTTAATAGAATAATATTCAATTCTCTTTCTATTGTAACTATAATTCTAAAAAATAGTACCATTATTGAAAAATAATCTTCTAAACCACCTAATATTGCAGCTACAGCATTTTTCAATTTTTCCTTATCTATTGGTTTTCTCTTTTTTGATCCCTCTTTGGTCGTATATTTTCGCGGCATTATTACCTAAAAAAAATACATGTAATTATTACAGCTCTGTAAATCCTCTGATTTTTAGACGCCAAGGTAGACCTCTCGGGGACACTAGTGTTGCCGCTCGATATTCGACTATTGATAGTCTATCGATAGACTATCGATAGTCGACTATTGTTAGACATTCGATAGAAATATCGATAGTATCGATATTGTCGATACTATCGATTGTATCGATAGCACCGTAAGTATAAATACTATCGACACACAGTAATACTATCGATAGTATCGATAGAATCGTTTATCAATACCCAATGTGCTATCGATAGTATAGTATCAATACTATTGATGCTGAATATTTCAATGACAATCGATAGTATCGATACTATAGATAGTTTTGTTTTATCGATAGTGACCTTTCCTTCAATAGTATTGGTTGGAGTCTGTAGTCTAAATAGGTAATAGAATTGTGAGCACTACACACACACACTACACACCAATACTATTGAAGGAAAGGTCACTATCGATAAAACAAAACTATCGATAGTATCGATACTATCGATTGTCATTGCAATATTCAGCGTCAATAGTATTGATACTATCGATAGTATTACTGTGTGTCGATAGTATATGCACTAACGGTGCTATCGATACAATCGATAGTATCGATATTATAGATGATTTTCGAGGTCAACTATCGATAGTCAAACTATCGATAGTTCGGCAACACTGGGGGACACATGATCCCGGGATCATGTCCCCCCCAAAGAAAAGGACAAAATCTCCCCAAACATAGTGAGGTTGTAAACCATGCCGTACTCAAAATTAATGTACACGTATTTCAAGTGAATCAAAGCTAATGTATACTCAAATAAACTACTAACAAAATAAACATAGTCACTAATAGCCTTTACTTCACATTTTAATTAATAAATCTGACTAAAACTTACCGAAAATTAAATATCACACCACGCGAATATTTCACCGTCCGCCATTTGCAAACCACTGACATTTGTCAAAGAGTGCTATGCTAGAGAGTGAACTTAGGAATGAAGGAATCAGTGTTGCCAGCTTAAAAAAACGTATCACGTTTGGTAAAACTTTTAAATAAAGTTACCAAGTGTCCCCTAGTGATCGACCCTCCCCAGGTTCCCCTATTGTATTGCCTCGGGCATTGTGAGCAGAAGATGACACACTCTATCCTGCTCTGTAAGTTTACTACCAGTTTCTTCCAGTTTGCTTATAAGCTGGTCGAAATTATTAAAATGGTCACCTAAGTCGGCATTCGCTTCACATTTTAATGTCAACAATTTCTTCCTCAAATACAGCGCTGACAAGGTGCTTTTTCTTTCATAAATTGCTTTCAATTTATCGATCATACCTCGTGCCGTCGTAATATTTCTTACATTTTCAATATATTTGTCTGCTAGCCCCTGAACAATGATATTTTTTGCCTTTGCGTTCTTCTTGGTAAATTCTGCTTTTTCTTTCTTTTCCATCACCTCTAACTCAGCTTCTGTCACGTTTATTGCTGATACACACTCTTTTTCTTCTAAGAGACATGTGATTCTAAATAACCAAGTAGAATAATTTTCCCCGGTGAATATAGGAATTTGTGCAGAATTTTTAGCGTCTGCCATCTTTTTTATTGGCGTCTTCTAACACAGTTTATTTTTCACTGTTTTTACACTTTTACCTAAGCTATCCTGTGCCAATCTGGCTTACATGGGCTCCTGGGCCCATAACCTAACAGAAATATCGTGAAATACGTTTAATAATACACCCATGTAAGTAAAATTATTTATTTTCTCTTCACAACGCTTTGCCTGTTACAATATTTTTTTTCTGGAAGCACACCATAAACAATACAGGCCCACAGACATGATAATCGCTAGCGCTGTTCTGCATTGACCATAGAGTTACATTTCTGACAGTATTCTCTTCCGATACCCTGACAAGGACGTACGGTCTGGCTCAAAACGGATTTAATGCCGTTACCCAATGGCTTAGGGAAAACCTACTAACTTTAAACGTGACTAAAACTAAGGTTATTCATTTTACAATTCGCAACTTTGACATACCCTCAGAAAACTCGTTACAAATCACTGTTTCACCAATTGACAGCCAGCTCTCAGCTGGTGCCCGCTGCATCATTGAGAGAGTTCCATCCATCAAATACTTAGGGATTGTACTTGACCAAAACTTAACCTTCAAACCACATGTTGACTACTTGACGTGTCGGGTCCGCAAACTCATTTATATCTTTCGGCAATTACGTTACTCGGCTGACCCGAACGTGATGAAGATGGTATATCTCGCGATATGCCAATCTATTTTAAGTTACTGCATCACAACAGGGGGAGGCGCTGATAAGACTCCTTTTCTCGTTTTGGAGCGTGCCCAGAGGGTTGTTTTGAAGGTTTGTACTTTAAGCCTCGCCTGTGCCCTACAACTGAGCTTTATGAATTCTGCCAAGTACTGACCGTCAGACAACTCTTTGTTCTAGCTACAGTAATCAAGCAGCACTCCTTGACAGAGTTTAGGACAGATACCACTCGCCGGAATCATCTAGTGGCTGTCTCATCGAGGGTCAGGACATCATTTTCCCAAAAATTCTTTATTTTTCTGGGTCCGTACCTTTTTTTTGACCGGCTGACCCTGGGCCATCTCACCACTAACAGCATCGCTCATCCTGTCTCCTCTGAAAGCAGAGGAGTACGGAGAGCGATGTGTTCCCGCCACGTTGGGTATTGGCCGACGATCAATGCCAACCCTATGAAGGGGTGAAGGGGAAGCCATTGACCGCCGCCCAGGGTGTACCGGCCGCTCCGATTCCGTTCCCCCCGGACTGCAGCGGGATCGGAATCGGAGCGACACTCGAGGAGGTTACCCAACACACACCCCCCCAACACACACCCCTCTGGGTCCGTACCTTTATAATAAATTGCATAAAATTTTGGATCTTTATGCTCTAAATATGTACAAGTGCAAAACAATTCTCCATGAATGGCTTCTCTGTCAAACATACTCTGACATAGAAACATTATTGAAAGTGTTGAAATGACCGCTTCAGACTCGTGTCCACACCATTATACCACACTAGTGTGTCGATGGTATAATACCTGTTACTCGTGGTCATACCACTGGTGTGACAATGGTGTAATACATGTTGCTTGTGCTCATACTGGTGTGACAATGGTGTAATACATGTTGCTTGTGGTCATACTGGTGTGACAATGGTGTAATACATGTTGCTTGTGGTCATACTGGTGTGACTATGATGTAAATATGTTGCTCGTGGTCACACCACCGTTGTATATGATACTTCTTTGTGCACTTGACTGGCCACTTAAAGATAACATTTTCTTCAGACTATGCAAAAGCATTGGGTGTAAAACAAAAAATATACATACATACATACATACATAAAATCACGCCTGTTTCCCACAGGGGTAGGCAGAGATCACGGATCTCCATTTGCCACGATCCTGACACACTTCTCTCGCCTCATTCACTCTCATAACATTCTTCATGCATGCTCGTCGGTTTAGGGTACTCCTGACCTGCCCCTTTTCTAAAACTTCCCCGATTTGGTCCAGGTATGTGCGCCTAGGTCTTCCCCTTCCGACGGTACCATCCACACTCGCCTCATACACCTGTTTCGTTAGTCTTCTTTCATTCATTCTCTCAACATGACCGAACCATCTTAACATACCTTTCTCAATTCTCTTCACTACATCTTCTGTCAATCCACATCGCTCTCTTATCACGCTATTTCTCACTCTATCTCTCAAAGTCAATCCACACATACTTCGCAACGCACGCATTTCTACTGCATTCACTCTACTTTGATGCTTTTTCTGCCACACCCAACTTTCACTACCATACATAAGAGTCGGCACTAATACTCCTCCATGTACAGCCAGTCGTGCCTTTTCGGACACTTTCCGGCTGCTCATAAAGTTGTGTAGTGCCCCATTCACTCTATTTCCAGCTGTCACTCTCCTTTCAACATCTTCTTCATGCTTTCCATCTCTCGTAAACAATGTTCCCAAATATATGAACTCATTCACTTGTTCCACTCTTTCTCCATCTATACAAATCCTACACTCTGTCACGCATTCATCTCTTTCAAAAACCATAACTTTTGTCTTACTAACATTCACTTTCATTCCTCTCCTCTCAAAAGCTCCATGCATAGTTGTTACCATCTCCTGCAACTCATCTGCCGATGACGCAAGTAAAACCTGATCATCAGCATAAAGGAAACATTTGACGAGTAACTCATTCATTCTTAAACCACATTCTTTATCTTTCAAATCTTGCAAACAACTGTCCATGAATAAGTTAAACAGCCATGGTGACGCTACACATCCCTGTCTTACACCCTTTTGGATGCTAAACCATTCAGTGTATGACCCATGTATCCTCACGCAAGCACTGGAGTCCTCATAGAGAGACTTCAGAGCTCGAATAAGGTTGCTGCTCACCCCATACATAGACAGTACCGACCAAAGTTCATTCCTCATCACTTTGTCATAGGCCTTTTCCAAATCCACGAATGCGCAATAGACCTTTTGACTCTTGGCCAAAAATTTCTCGGCTATGCTTCGCAAGGAAAAGACCTGATCCGTACATCCCATTCCCTTTCTAAAACCCGCTTGTGCATCCCATATTTTCTCATCGGTTTCTTTCATAACTCTCTCAATCAACACTTTCGCATACAGCTTGCCGACGATGCTGAGTAGGCTAATGCCCCTGTAGTTTTTGCAGTCCTGATGCGAGCCTTTTCCTTTGTAGAGTGGAACTATAACGGCCTTACACCAATCATTTGGTACTCGACCGCTAACCCAACACATGTTGAAAAGGCGGCACAACTGACTTGCTACGAGGCCATGTCCAGCCTTCAGCATCTCGACTGTCACCTTATCATATCCCGCTGCTTTTCCAGCTTTCATACTTCTTAATGCATTCACAACTTCATTCATACTAATACCACTTTCATCATTATCAACCTGGTCATCCATCACCGAGGTTAGTACATGTACACCATCCTCTCTTTCAAACAAGCTTTCAAAATATTCCTGCCATCTTTTTAACACACATTCTTCACCTTTTAAAATACTTCCATTCTGGTCTCTGATAAAGTTCAGCTCAGAGCTCTGCGTTTTTCCTCTGGCTGAACGGATGGATTTCCAAAAGAGCTTAATGTTCGCCTGGAAATCCTCAGATAATCTTTCATCAAACACGTCTTTTTGTTCATCTTTCTTTCTGGCAATCATTCCTTTCACTAGCCCTTTCAGTCTTCTATATTTATCTTTCGCTTCATCCACATCCTCATTCGTAGCTTTCTGCATTCTCTCATTAGCTCTGACTGAAAGCCAGTCTAGCCACGCTTTCTTCTTCTCACATACCAACTTTTGCACTTCTTTATCCCACCATGCATGCTTCATCTTTTGCACTTTACTTCTTTTACTTACACCACATACTTGGGAAGCCACACTCACAATCTCCTCTTTAAATATCTTCCATAACTCCTCAATCTCACAAATACTATCAATGTCATGAAACCTTTCAGTCAATTTGCTTTCATACTCCTCTCTCACTTTATCTTCTTGCAAATTTTCTACTTTTATTCTTTCTAGAACATTTACGGGCTCACGCATTCTATGTCTCCATCCCTTAAAGAGATCACTTATACGGCACATAACCAAAAAGTGGTCTGTATGGATGCCCCCACCGCGATAAGCCCTAGTGTCCAGAATATTTTTTCTCAATCTTTCATCCACTATTACAAAATCAATCATACTTTTCCTGACATTCTTCGCCTCTCTTGTATACATATGAATCCTTTTGTGTTCAAACATAGTGTTTGACACACAAAGGTTCCATTCCAAACATACTTCAAGCAAACCTTTACCATTTTCATTCACTCTTTCATCTCCGTACTTGCCCAGAACCCTTTCAAATCCATCACGTTTCAGTCCCACCCATCCATTAAAATCACCTAACATTATTATTCTTTCATTTTCCTTACATTCTCTCAGTATCTCTCTTACACTCTCCCAAAACTCCTCTCTTTCTTCTTGTACTTTCTGGGACGTACTCGTACCGGAGTCTACAGGAGCATAAATCCCTACGACAAAAATACGAGTGAGTCCCACTTTCATTCTCATCCACATCAGTCTAGCATTCACACATTCGAATTCATTCACACACTCAGCCATTCTAGCAGATAGGATGACACCAACTCCCTGGCAAGCTCTGTTGGTACTGGGTACTCCTGACCAGTACGCGGTGTAGGGTCCGTGCTTGGTGGTGTCACATCCTTTCCGCTTCGTCTCATTCACACAAAGAACATCAATCCTTCTTTCATCCATCATCTGACAAACATCATTCACTTTATCTTCCATTCCTCCTCCAACATTCAGTGTAGCAAAACGGCTCTCCGTGAGCCACTTTTCGCCCCCACGGGAAACGAGACGTGACGGGTGGCGTACCGCGTCGCCGCCATGTGGATGAATTATTTTTCGAATCACCATTGCGTTCCCACGAGTCATAGGGAAAAATATGGTCCACCCCCGCAGAGCCCTTTACGGGGGTAAGGCGGAATTTCGAGTGTGTCCTGTGACCGCCAACACAGACACCCTCCGTTACACCAGCTTGCCCTCTGGTCACGAATCCTCGGCACGGGTCGGCTAACACCTTGGATCGGGGTTTTTTTTCGGGTATGCTCCCTCGGAGTTGGTTTTATTTCGAAGTGACCTTCTCCTAGATGGTTGCAGACCAATGCTGACGAGGCCCATCTCCCCGGGTTTGATTTCAGAGTTTTCCTTCTCTTAGACGGGTTGCAGCCCAATGCAAAAATATACCGTATCGTTGTGCTATGTAGTGGTTTACCTCTTCTGAAGCAAGATATGATCAAAGCGGGGTGGAAGTATAATTATGTCATCTTGCTATGTGATACACATTGAATATTTTTATCAAATATATAGAAAAAACCTGGTTAAAGGATGACGACCATATTAAAGATTGGTGCGTTTATAACGAGAGACATCGCACTAACAATGTGATAGAGAGCTGGCATTCAAAACTTAATCGCTGTATCAATAAAAACTATGTTACAATTACAAAGTTGCTTACTGTTTTGTATGAAGAGGACATAGAAATTAATTGTGATTGTGTGCCATCTAAACCTAAATTCACATTTTAAATTATAGACGTTCTTTTGTATTTGCGATCATCATTTGTTTTCAGGAGTAATAGGTAAAGATTTTTTTTTCTTTGAAGTTAGTGTGTACATGAGTCTTATTTAAATATTTATATTATTGATCACACCGAGCTATATGACCACGAGTAACATATGTTACACAATAGTCATACTAGTGTGATAGAATTATATAAGTATGACCACGAGTAACAGGTATTATACCATCGACACACTAGTGTGGGAAAATGGTGTGGACACGAGTCTGGTTTCCTTATTTACGACGAAGTCTTGATCATCTAATTCAGATGCACACACACTCACTCGGTCACTCTCTCACACACACGCACAGACACACACAAACACACTCACACACACACACACACACACTTATACACATCCTTATGTAGCATGCTTTATATATTTTAATCGATAGCATATTTTTGTATTAATACTGATTATCCTGTTATATCTTTTTTGAGCACAATATAGTCATTGTATGATAGTGGAATCCTGGTGACCAGTAATACAGGTAATCTTTTACCTACAACAGGCACCAGCGATCCACAACCAGATTCTATTAACTCTAAGTTGTGTAAACACTGTATATAATTTGGTTGTTGGTCAGAAATAAATAAAAAAGTAAAAGAGATACTATTAAAATTAAAGAGGTACTATTTCTGTTGCCCAGGGTACCCCACGAGCCCAGCACTTCGTTGGTGTTTATCCTCAATCCCCAGTGAAAAATAAAACAAATATTCGATAATAACAATATTTAATAATAAATAACCACTAATTCTAATATTTATTTAATAACAATCTATTTTTTTTATTACTGAGTGAGCAGACAAACTCATGGTCTGTCTTTGGGTAAGCGCTTACCAGTGCTTAAAAACGCTTGCAAGATCAGAGGAGAGATAGGTTTAGACCAGAGGAAAGAGAAGTTTAAACCAGAAAAGAGGTTTGGTAGAGTTGCCGCGAATACTCGCTATTATTCGGTATTCGGCATTACTCGACATTTTTTTAATATTCGTTGTATACCGAATAATAGCTAGTATTATTCGGCATTCGGCGAATAGTCGTCTAAAATAAACTTTTAACGAACAAAAAACGAATGAGTTGAAAATAATCAATTTTTATTATTTTCCTTAATAAAACAATACACAGTATCAATTATTATCTGTAATATGAGCCTGTGCCTATTATATTCACGAAATTAAATTAGTTAAGCTTTTTAATTAATATTTAAAATCCAACAGAGGCAGATTGTGGTGCAAAAAACTATTTCCGACCAATGGTCAATATGGTCCGACCGTTCCCTACAATTATAAACGCTGGTACAAGAAAAGGGTTGCCAGCATTTAAAAATGAAAAATTATATTTCTACATTATATAATATGTATGTATGTATGTATACCATGAAACAGATTTCTTTAACTTCATGGTTTTCTTTTCTCACAACCTTAGAAGAAATTAGAAATATTTTTAATGTGCCTTATTGATGTCGAATAGTAATGTCGAGTTATTCGAATATTCGCCAAAGTGAATGGCGATTAATCGGTATTCGACTATTCGCTATATCAACAATTCGCGGCAACTCTAGTTTAGACCATAGTTACAAGTTTCTATCAGGGGAGGAGTGGGGCACATAATGTTCCGCAGGTGCAGTCTCCCTCAGGTTGGGAGGCCAGACGGCGGTCGCACCCATACAAACCGCATAAACTAAATCTAAAGGATGACTACTACTAAATGGTACTACTAAACTGGTTGAATGGAACAAAAAAATTGGTATCGCGAAGACCATAAACCGACCATCAAACACGCGCAACTTTTGGTAACTGGCAAACAGATGACATTTCAAATGGGCGCACTATGACTGTATAGATAGGTTTCAAAATGCATTAACTCATCCAGTGCTCCAAAACCGTAGCACACTTTTCTTTCTAAACAGCTAGTCTGACGTACATAGAAGTCCGTGGAGGAGTGCGCAGAGCCTGGAACCACGCCAAGATGACGAGTGTTCAGTAGTTGGCGCTGTTGAACACGTCCTTGTAGTGCATCTTGTGCGCCAGCATGTCGTCCTCCGATATGTTGGTGATGACGGTCGGCGGCAATAGCGCGGCCGCCACGCTCCTGGGGACAAGGCCTTCTATAAACTCAACGTCCCGTTAAACTGATGACCTAAAAAGAGCTCTCCACAGAGCATATATACAGAGGTGTTGTAATTAGATTTTCCTATTAAAGAACGCGCGATACTTTCTGGCTAGATGCCGCAAACTTTTTTAACTCACTTCAATCTATATCCATTTTACTACGTAGTAGCATTGTCTCACACAAGATGTCACTAAATGTAACGGGTACGTACTCGGATACAAAGTGTGGCCATCTAGCATCGAGTAGAATTCTATTTGGAGACACAGGCTAAGAGAGCTGTGCACAAGACGAACGCCGACAGTACACTAAGGCCACGCCTATTGTGATGACGTCAGGGTAGGCCCGGGAGTCACTTAGGCCTCCTCCTCTCTGTGTGTGCTCTGTAACTGGGTTACATTGGATGCGGAAGGCGGAGGACCGAGATTGCGCCAATTGGGCGAACCCTATCAGCAGTGGACTGAAATAGGCTAATGAAAAAATTATTGAGTTATGTTAAATTAACGATACTGAACACGCAAACAAATGTTTGGAATTCTTGCCTGCTTGTTTATTCGCTACGGATGCAGAAACTAATAAACAGATTTTGATACAGTTTTTTTTCCCTTTTTCCGCTCCGACCAACGAAACTGAACAACTAGTTGTTCCGATCGGAACTTAGTGTGTGTTTTGTGCCTATCGAACCAACTACTCGAGTAAACCATATTAAAGTAATATAAAATTCCTAACGGTACAACGAAACAAAACAAGGATATGTATGTTACTATTTTTTTTTTAGTTTCTATATTTAATAGTGTTTTGTTTCACTTTACTTAAACTAAAATAATAATAATAATACTTTAAAAACTTAAACTTTAAAACTTAAATGTTAACAAAATCTTTATCTGACACAAAAACAAAACTGAGATTGCCTTACTACTTACAGAGTTTACCTTAATTTTTCCAAGGCATGGCCAATTGAGGGACCGGGAGAGAATCCTGCCCCTCGAGTTTCGCAGTCTGCGGCGAGGACGCCGCAGACTCATCTACGCCCGGGACTACCGACCTCCATGATCGGGGCCTGAGGACGGCAGTTCGCCAATAATGGAAGAATAGCACAAAGTCCGACAATTCGTCTCTCATCTTTACTTTTGTGTTTTGATTGTTTTGCTTTACGCCACATGTTGCGGGTCCAGTGGTAAAAACACTCTTTTACGGTGACATTTGGAAATGCTGCAGTTAAAGCGTTACATAAAGCTATTTCAAAGTCGCAGTGCAAAAGCTCAATTTTTAAATACGGTAATTTTACTTTCAACAATTCAAAAAGGGCGGAGTATGTGTGTGTGTGTATGTTAAAAGTTGATAAAATGGCCGCGGGCAACTCTTGAATGTGGCATCTATAAAAAATTCTTTGGTTTATTTTATTAATATTTTTGACTCTTGAGAACAAAGTACCAGAATACGACGACCATCTTCGTTATAATCACATAAAAAAAATCTTCATGTATTGGAGGCACTTCGACCTCTTTAAAACAGCTGAATTCCGTTTTTTTAGCTCCAACAGCTTTGTTTCGAGCATCTTAAAGTGCACTCTTTACATTCGAAAATGTGGGCATAGTGGTTACAAAATTAAGGCCTTGATCTTGCATTCCACAAATTGCGTCTTGTAAATACGTGGGATCGGTTGGTCACTTTTTTCACCTTATCTTTTATCTTACTCTTTTCCAAAATTATTAGGTTTCTCTCATAACTTTGTTCGCAACTGTGTGTTTAATTTATTTTTATTACACTATTGTCCTGAAATTCATAATAATTCGTTAATTATCAAATAAATCGATGGCGAGGTCGAATCAGAGGTCGTTCGTATAGGCGAAGTTACCGGCCAACTGAACTAAACACACGGAAGGAAGTCAGTATTTTTTTACCCTCCTTAGAATATAAGAGTCGTCGTATTAACTTACTTTTACGGTTATTCCTGCTTTGCACTTTTCTGCTCTGTAACGAGAACATCTCAAATATTTTTCACCACATTTGTATTGGCGTACATAAACATATTGATAGTTTTGGTATACATTTTTTTTTCCGACATGTTTAACAAAATAATATAATATTGTGATATGTAAATGAATGATAGGGTAATCAATCTGGGGTGTGATTGGTTGGATCACCTCCAAGTTTGGTGCACCCTGGGCAACGTGGGCGATGACGCATCATTGATTGCTCCTCTGGAGTAGCTGGACCAACCGGCCCTTTTCAGGGCCAGCTGACCTCATTGCACGAGGGGGTCGGGGCATGGCGGGCCTGCAAGGCCCGCGGGGGTGGGGGCCGCTCCAGGTACCCCTCTGCTGTTATCAGAAGGGAAACTGCGAATGGCCCAGGGTCAGTCGGAGTGCGAGGGATATGCTCTATGGGTAACCTTACACCCCGGCGTCTGTAGACCCGAGACAGCGTGCGGTTTTAGTCGGTTCAAACCCGACATAACCGCCCCCGCTGGCCGGCGGGGGGGTATCCGAAGGGATTTCCGTACAAAAAAAAAGGGTAATCAATCTGACATAGGTAGGCACTTCATCTTATTAATCCTTTTGCTATTTAAAGTGGCCAGTCACACCACCATATTAAGAAACAACCGTAAACAGCCCTGGACTGGAAGGAGCCACAGTTGTACCGTCAGGAATAAAAATAGTTGATCCGATTATTTCCTAACCGACCAATCAAATAGTTGTGTCGTTAGGAAATAGAATAGTTGATCAGTTTTCAGTTGATCAGTTCAGTTGGTCAGAGTGGAATAAGGGTTTTTTTTATTACAAAGGTCTTGGTCAAACTTAAAATCTGCTATATTTTCGATCGCAATTGATTGAGTCGAACCGGAGATATGACCAAAATTCGCAATAATCGACATCCAAGCGGGCGGAGTCGCGGGTCTTAGCACTTATATTATGAGTGGAATACGTGAGCTCACCGCCCCTCTGCGTTGAGGAAGTTGAAGGTGGAGCAGGCGTGCTCGGTGGTGAGGATCTCGCCGTTGAGGCCGGCCGCCCGCAGCGCGCGGGCCACCGCGTCCGCCACGGCGCGCTCCTTCGTGTCCAGCCCCATGATCTGCAACCGACAGGCGGGGTTAGGGCCCGTACCCTGCACTGTTACTACGACTCTGCTGACCCTATTGCCCGTGGTCCACCTATAGTTTGAAAAATTCATTGTGCTATTATCTTGAACCATGACGCTCGCACTTGACCGGCTTTTTATTCTCTCTTTATTTTTATTCTCACGGTTTGTAAGGAAACTCAAAAAAAAAAATTTTTCATTGGTATCTATGGATAGGTCTTCAAAAATGATATTGAGCTTACTAATATCATTTTTTTCTAAACTGAATAGTTTGCAAGAGAGACACTTCCAAAGTGGTAAAACGTGTGTCCCCCCCCTGTAACTTCTAAAATAAGAGAATGATAGGACTAAAAAAAAAATATGATGTAGGTACATTACCATGTAAACTTCCAACGATAATTGATTTGAACGAGATCTAGTAAGTAGTTTTTTTTTAATACATCATAAATCGTAAACCGCAATTTACTTTTCATTCAATCAACTCAAATATAAAAATTAAAAGAAAAAACATTATTAGGTTACTTGCTGCTACGGAACCCTTCATGGGCGAGTCCGACACGCACTTGGCCGCTTTTTTGTTTCTTAAGAATATCCATTATGTAGCGTCCGAGATCTGTATTTTCAGTAATAATTTGCCGGACCGTTAAAAATGTAGGTATATCCGCGGATACGGATACAGAAACGATGAAACGACAATTTATGCCACTTGCCGCTTTGTGTGACAAGACATGTTTCGATTTGCATTGCGCTAGTCTTTCTATATTTGATTTTAAGAAATTAAAAATAAATTGAATGGAATTTAATAGTTTTTAATTACCGGCTAATCTAAGATATAGAATTACATCCATCTATTGAAAATTAATACAATAAACAATTCTCAAAAAAGTAACGGATACGGATGTCCTCTGTCGGATATCCGTAGTTACGGATATCCGGCAAATCACTTGTAGTAATTAACAGTGAGTTATTTCACGGGGTAACTTTGTTCATGAGTTCATGGTTTACTCACCAGCAAGTCGATCTTGGGCTCGAGCAGCTTGAACAGCCGCAGCGACTCCTCGGTGATGCTGTGCGCGCCCTCCATTTGCCACGACAGCACCGTTCTGCAATCAGCGTTTGCGTGATGCATATTCGAGCAAAGAGATGAAGGGCTCGATGTTCCTTCGACATCCATCATCATCATCATCATAGCCGTTACCCAGTTGCATCTCAAGGCTCTCAACTCGGGGCCCGAAATATGGGGAATACGCCAAATGGGTTTTATGGGAGCGATTGCCGTCTAAACCCCCTCCCCCCCCCAAACTGAGAGCTGCGCCGGAGCTTCGTCCGTCAATCAGCAGGAGTACCGGCTTGCAGGTGAGGTTGGTTTAAACCTAAAGATTTTGGTGAATTCCAAAAACACACAGAGAGAGGGAATCTATTTAATATTGGAGTTGTACTTATAATAGTGTGTTTAAAGAGTGAAAGGGACTCATGGCTAAGTGGTAAAAAGTTCGACGACCGTGTCTAATCAAGGAATTTCGATACCACCAGTGGGTTGTGGGGCTCAGATGGTCCTTCATGGAAAATACCAGATTGCGCCCGTTACGTAGTTAGACTCAAAGCTAACCCCACGGAGTTGGGGAAGACTCGGAGGATAGTGTATGTATACAATGTGAGACTTAAAACTTTCATTAACAAAATATTATTGCTGAGCTGAGTTGAGCGAGCGAAATTCTTATACGCGGCGTAGCCGTTTGTTGGTGGCTGAATTCCTCCGTATCCACTCGCGCGATCTTGACCAAATTTACCACGGTGATAGTGTGGAGACTGAGGAGTGTTTTGCAGCGAGATGGTTCATGTCCGATGTACGATTGAGGAATAATCACCGAAAACAGTTTGACGAGCGCGCGGCCTTAGCTAAGTGCGTGACCGTAGTAAGATATCTTATTTTCAGCTCGGCTCAATTTATTTCAGTCGCACTCTGCACTGAATTCCTAGTTAAATTTCTATCATAATTTCAGTAAACATACTTGCTTATTCTTACCTTGGGAATATGGCCATAGGTCCAAGTATTGTCAGTCCATTGTTCAGCTTAAATCCGTACTACAATAAATAACATATTTTATTTAATAATCACAGCTAACATTTAGCATGGTGATCAAATCAATACTTCAATTTCATACAGACATCAGAATTACCTGACCATTCTTGATCATCATATTATTTTATTAAGTCGGACTAGCACATAATATTGACGTTATTTATAATATACTTGAGTGGCTGGTGGTAGAGCATTGGACTGCGTTGTCAGAGCTTATTGGTTCAGTTTCTGCTCAGTGCAATAATCCTGCCACCCTCAAGCTAAAAGGTGGCTAAGTGACGTCTGGTTAATTTTCACATCTTAACTTAATCTATACATATAAATAAAATTGGAGTGTCTGTTTGTAATATTGAAATAACAGTTTTTTACTACATGTACATGAATATATATACGGTACATACACCAAAATAACATTTATTACAATTTTTGGCTGTCTGTCTATTTGTTCCGGCTAATCTCTGAAATGGCTGGATAGGTAATGTTACAAGGCGTTACATAAGGTACTTTAATTTTAGAAAAAATTAGGACCAAAACCATAAAAATCAAACTGGAACGTCTGGAATACAAGTTTCCGATGGACCAAGGCTAAACAGCCCGGAAGCAGTATATTCTACATGCAACGCAGGCCGTGAAAGCCTTAACATTTATAACCTTTACTCCTTGTCCTCCTTATGATTTGGCATATACAGTTTCAGTTACAGTACTTGTATGCGAGTAACTGCCATTTGGCTTCCTAACTCCAAGAGGAAAGCCTGCACCAGCGTCTCGTCCATCATCAGCAGGTATACAGGACTGTGGGTAAGCTTGGTTAGCTCCTGAAGCTTTTGGTGTAACTCACCAGGTATTTATCTACAACAATAGATAATTTACTTACCGTGGCATAAGAGTCAATCATAAGCCCAAGCTCAAAGTCCTGGTTGATCACCTTCACAGTTGTTTTACCTTCCCCCTCATACGCTGCTTTGCCGCGCACCACACTACACACAGTTACACACCAACTATGTAGTATATTAACAGACGCTGAGTTTTAACATACAGTTTTAATGCAAAATTTAACCATAAAAATAATAGGCCACGTGCGAGTTGGGTTCCACATCATTATGATCTATACAGTTTGAAGTGAATATACAACTAATTATTCTGTGAATATTTCAAGCATCTACCTGTTACCATTATCAATATCAAGTAAAAAACGGCAAAAAATCACTTTGTTGTACGGTGGGAGCCCTTAAATATTTATTTTATTTTAATTTAATTATCTGTTTTAAAGTGAATATGTATATAACTAAATATTCAGTAAACCTTTGAAGCGTTTACCTGTTGTTGTTATTAAAATCAAGCAAAAAAGGGCAATAAACATATTTGTGGGAGCCTCCACTCTTAAATATTTAGTTTATTATGTTTATAGTATTAGTTGTTATAGCAGCAACAGAAATACATCATCTGTGAAAATTTCAACTGTCTAGCTATCATGATTCATGAGATACAGCCAGGTGACAGACCGACGGACGGACAGTGGAGCCTTAGCACTGTCCTGTTTTACCCCTTTGGGTACAGAACGAACGGACATACGTAAAGAGTTTGCTTGCCACACACGAGGCAGTAAGCACAATTTTTGCATAGTAATATTTGCTTATTGGCCACCTAGATTGTGTGGAAAAGACAGCTATCTAATTAACTATTAAAAATTATAAACTGGTAGGTTATTTGAAGCTCAACCAATATTGACTAACAGTTATGTAGTTAAATTCTGAATATATGAATAAGAGACTGAATTAATTAGTAGTTTATCCCTTTAAGCTTTAATATTTTTAATGACGCTGGAGAAAAAAAACAAGCTAAAGTGCTACAGAAGTATATCTTTACACTAACCTCAAAATAGGAGTCGCATTTTTTAATGTCTGCGCTCGTTTAATCACATTGGACAACATTTTAACTTGCAAGGTGGAAGGTAATGAGATATAACACAATTAATAGCTATTTTTTGTAAATAATTGAATTTAGGTACGACGGAGTTTGTTTTTGTTGTCACCAGTGCCAGTCACTGTAGTTAGCTGTCATATGGCACTGACCAGCACTGACATGTGTTTTTTTTTTTTATTATGTTTAGCTTAGTTACAAAGTCTTTTTAGCTAATATTTTATCCCAACGCGGCAACCACATTGCCTGGTTAAGAGATAGAATAGTTTGCTGTTGATGATGTCAACAGCAAACACTTGTTTGTATTTCCATTCTCTATGGATAGTAAAGATACATAGCATAGATTATTAAATATGATATAAATAAACATTATCGTAGGAACATTAAAATGACGTTTATTTTATATATAAGACACTGACATAAGACACGACAGACAGGACTATCAATGTAGTTTATGCTACTCAAATGAAATATTGTAATTAGGTTAAGTAAACATGTTTGTAAATAGACCAAAAACAACAGCCCGCTGAGTTTTTTGCCGGAGTCTTCTCAGGACAGGGCCGCGTTTCAAACCGGCCAAACATGAAATTTGTTTTTTGACGTTTTGTAAGTGCCGTATTAGTGGTCTATACAGAATAAATGATTTTTGACTTTGACTTTGACTGGCCAAAGCCAAAATCACGAAATCGTTATTCATCATTGCGGCGATAGCCCAGTGGCGTACGTAACGGACTGCTGAAACGAGGTCTCGAGTTCGATCCCCAGTCGCCACGGGCACACACCTCTGACTTTTTGTAGTTATGTGTGCATTAATAAATGTTAATTATCGCTCGCTTAATAATGTGCCCGGTAGATGGCAATAGGCTCGCCCCCTATTACATTGAGACCTTAACATAACTGGCGAATCGTGGGTGTGTAATACACCTCTGCCTACCCCTTCGGGGATACAGGCGTGAAGTTATGTTATGTTATTCATCATAAAAATGTTATACAAATCACTATAACTAGTCGGCAGTATTTTAGATGGCGTCTAATTTTAGTGTGACGTTTCTAATTTTAGACGTTTAGGACGTACAAAAGAATAACAAATAAGCAAATTTGGACTAAGTTGAGTAACTAAACTAATTTTGGTTGTGTCAAACTAATAATAGTTTAGTCATACGTTTTCAGAATACAAAACGTCGTTTGACATCACTAAACGAAATTTTAGTGATTTTTAGTTTAGTTTAGAGAGTTTTTGAACAACAGAATTGCTACCATTACCGTAGAAACATTAAAATTACGCACTTTATTTTATATATGAGACACTGATATAAGACACGACAGACAGGACTATCAATGTAGTTTATGGTAATTAAGTATGAATACAAAAAGATGCAAAATGAGTTTGTAACAATATATAAGTACACTAGAAAATACAGAGCGTTAAAAAATAGATTGAGTGATTTTCAATACTTTTTTCCTGAGGGGTCGTTCGACGCAGCCGGGAACAAGGATAAGCTGATGATGACTATCAGCAGATAATATCAGGGCAGCCATATACCTTCAATCACACTACTCGATGGCTAAAGTTTCAAAGAATTCCTAGCAGAAAAAAAAAACAGTAAAAATGTATTTAAATAATGTTTTATTTTCAATCGTGTATAAATTAGCTACCTATTACTGAGATAACTATGTATATGGGTAGGTACAGTAACCTACAAAAGTCGCTGAACACATTTGTTGTATTCATTTTTAGTCTGTGTCTGTTAGGACAGCACGACTCCCCTAGTGAGTCTGTGGTCGATGGTATATTAATAAGTTGGGAGAAAAATAAAAGATTGTGTTACTGATTTTATGGTGTATTAATTAATTACTGCCACATAATTGGTGATACAACAATCTGGCGACGAGGCCGAAACGAACTCAAACCAAAGATAAAAGTGAATTTTTTACGTGACATTACATTTTCGGAGCGGCAAAACTATAACCTCACTTTTGGTCCATGAGAAACATTTATGGATTCAATTTTGAAAGAAATTGAACAAGGAAAAAAAGCGTGGATTCAAACAAAAACTAAAGAGGAGCTAATAGAAATCGCAAATAAGATATCGGATGAACAATTTTTTACCGAAGAGCATTCCACTAAAGACCTTAGACAATTTTTGCGTGATCACATTGACAATTTGAAAACATCACGAAGTCTAACAATGTCCTCAATTAGTACGTTGGAAGTATTCTCCGGTGGAAATTGGGAAGCATATAAGCAGCAATTTGAATGTTTTTTGTTGTTAAATGAAATTCCAGACTATAAGAAGGTGCCCCTGTTAATAACGAAACTTAGTGCAAATGTTTTTGACATACTTATTACGCTGTGTACTCCAGTTTCACCAGTGAAAGAGACTTATGCAAACATTTGCAGTAAATTAACTAAACACTATCACCCTGTGAAGAACTATGCACTGAATCAGGCAGAATTTAGAAGCCGATCTCAAAAACAAGATGAAACCTTAGAACAGTACATCATGGAATTGAAGAAATTGTCAAAAGATTGCAATTTTAAATGTTTAGATGACGAAATTAAAGAAAGGTTATTAAATGGCACCTACTATGAGGCAGTAAAATTTGAGATTTTGAAACAAGCTGAAGAACCATTGGAAAAACTAATCAGTATTGGTAAAACTGCAGAGATAGCATATAAACTGGCATTCACTCAAAAGAAAGAACAACAGATGTTCAAAGTTGAAGGAAGACCTTATACTGGGAAAAGCAAAAATACTCAACAAAATGCAACTAACAAACAACAAATGAAATGCTATTGCTGCGGGAAAAATGGACATATTAAGGCTCAGTGTTCATTACGTGAAAAGTTTTGCAGTGAATGTGGCAGAAAAGGTCATATTTTTAAAGTTTGTAATAAAGGCAAGGAATTAAAAATGGGAAATATAAATGTACAGGAAACT
The DNA here is from genome assembly GCA_946251805.1 of Cybosia mesomella. NCBI lineage: Eukaryota > Metazoa > Arthropoda > Insecta > Lepidoptera > Erebidae > Cybosia > Cybosia mesomella. The sequence goes on along the minus strand of OX276418.1, from coordinate 142,828 downwards.
ACAGATGACAGTGATAACAAGAAAGAAGAAAATCAGTGTGCTACAGAAGCGACAGAAACATTTGATATTTTCTATTTCAGCGAGAGAAGTAAAATTCCAGCAGCAACATTAAAAGTGTTGATTAATGGACAAACAATAGAGTTTGAGATTGACACAGGAGCTGATGTCAGTACTATTACGTTGGCAGACAAGCAGAAATATTTTCCAGGTTTGGAGATTAGGAAAAGAAACATTATTTTTACCAACTTTGACCAATCAACATCAATGCCATTAGGAGTCATTGAACATCTACGTGTAAGTTATGCTAATGTTCAAGTAAGTGACCAAATATTATATGTTGTCAAAGATGGGTTGCCACGAATAATTGGGAAAGATTGGCTCTCTTTGTTACAGTTATGGCCCCCAAAGTTTGAACAAAAAGTTTGTGTAGTATCGAAAGATCAGTTAGTACAAAATATACAAGTGGATTTTAAAGATATTTTTGAGCCTGGTATGGGGCATTTCAAAGGAGAGCCAATTCATTTATCAATTGAGCCAGGGGTAAAACCTATATTTATGCCTGTTAGAACTGTTCCATATGCTTTAAAAAGTAAAGTTAAATATGAAATTAAGAGGTTGATTGAAAACAAGCGCATTGAACCAATTGAATACTCAGAGTGGGGTACACCAGTAGTACCAGTACTTAAACCAGATGGAACAGTTCAATTATGTGGCGATTATCGTATTACAATAAATAAGTATTTAAACATTGATCATTACCCATTGCCAACAATAGATAATATTGTGATGAAACTGCAGGGAAACAAATATTTTTGTGAGTTAGACTTAAGGGAAGCATATTTACAGGCACCATTGGACGAAGAGTCCCAAAAACTTGTTACTATTGTCACAGAGGAAGGCATTTTCAAATATTTATACTTACCTTTTGGTGTTAGTACTGGGCCAGGGTCATTCCAGAGATTAATTTCACAAAAATTAAATGGGTTAGATGTAATTGTCTATATTGATAATATTTATGTATATGGGAAAACTTTGATAGATACATATGACAAGTTAAAACAGGTACTACAAAGACTAAAAGATTGTGGGTTAAAACTTAAGATGAATAAATGTTCATTTTTAGAAGATAAACTACATGTTTTTGGATTTGAAATAGATATAAATGGTGTTAAAATTATAGAAAGTAGAATCGAACCTCTATTATCACTGCCAAGACCAGAAAATGTTAAGATGCTGAAATCATTTCTAGGTAAAGTAAATTATTATAACAGATTCTTACAAAACAGGGCTATAATATTAAAACCGCTGTACGATTGTTTAAAAAAGGACAAATTTCAATGGAATGAAGAATGTGAAAACTCATTTAACAATATTAAGAAAGCACTTGCAAATACATCCCCATTGTCACATTTCGATCAGGGTGCAATAATTATATTATCATGTGATTCATCAGATAGTGGGGCAGCAGCTGTATTGTCTGTGAAAAGTAGTGATAATGTAGTAAAGCCAGTAGCATTTGCAAGTAAAAAATTTAATGATACTCAAATGAAATACCCGATATTAGAAAAAGAGGCATATGCTATTGTTTTTGGAGTAAGTAAATTTTATGAATATTTGTTTGGAAAGAAATTTATTTTACAAACAGACAATGAAGCACTAGCAAAAATATTAGGACCGAAATATGGTATACCTAAAATGGCAGCTAAACGCTTACAATATTGGTCAATTTTTTTGAGTGCATTTGATTATGAAGTACAACATATAAAATCTAAGAATAATCCAGCAGATTATATGTCACGTGTAGTTAAAGATTCAAAAGATAAGTTAAAATGTTGTGATATAATTGAAAAAACTTTTGAATCAAATACAGTTAATTATATAAATAAATCTAATTTAGGTTCATTAAACTGGCAAAGTGTCCAAAAAGAATTGAAAAAAGATAATATTTTGTGTACTGTTGTACGATATTGTAGAGATGGATGGCCTCTGAAAAATAATGATGTTGTAGAATTGGACCCATATTTCACAAGAAAAAATGAGATTACCACAGAAAAAGATTGTTTGTTATGGGGTTACAGGGTAATTATACCTAAAAATATAAGGGATGCAGTACTGAGTGATTTACATGCTAGTCATCTAGGGATAACTCGAATGAAAGAAATATCTAGATCATATTTTTGGTGGCCTGATATCGATAAAGATATTGAAAATGTTACAAAGAACTGTATGATATGTTTACAAAACCATAAAAACCCAGAAAAAACTAAATTAACAATGTGGCCACAACCTCCCACAGTGTGGCATCGCTTACATGCGGATTTTTTGGGGCCACTATATTCCAAAATGTTTTTAGTTATAATAAATGCCTACTCAAAATGGCCAGAGGCATTTGTAATAAGTAATATTACAGCACAGAAAACAATAAATGTATTTAAAAGTATTTTCATACGGTATGGTTTCCCTCTGCATTTGGTAACTGATAATGGGCCCACATGGGCCAGTGAAGAATTCAAATCTTTTTGTAAAACAGTGGGAGTCACCCAAAGTTTCACTCCAACATATTATCCTCCTACAAACGGATTAGCTGAGCGTTTTGTTGAATCATTTAAATCTCATGTAATAAAAATTGTGGAGGGGGGTCATACAGTTGAATATGCATGTAATTTGTTTCTTTTTGATTATAGGAGCACTGTACATAAAACAACTGGCCAAAGTCCAGCAAAATTGATGCTTGGTAGAGAATTAAGATGTCGTTTTTCATTATTAAGACCTAACCCAGTAACTGATAAAATTGATTCTGAACAAGTAAAGTTAACAATTAATAGTAAAAATAATTTTAAATTTTTTTCATTGGGAGAGAAAGTAATGGTAAGGGATCAAAGAAGAAACAGAAAGAAATGGTCTCTAGGAAAAGTTATTGAAGTTTTAGTTCCAGGGGTAACTTATATGGTAGAAGTAGATGGACTACATTGGAAACGACATGTTAACCAACTACTCGAGTGCGGACAAGCATTAGAATAAGTTAATTAGTTATAAGGATTTAATTTTGAGGTAAGACTTTTTTTTTTATGCGGGGAAGAGTGTTGTATTCATTTTTAGTCTGTGTCTGTTAGGACAGCACGACTCCCCTAGTGAGTCTGTGGTCGATGGTATATTAATAAGTTGGGAGAAAAATAAAAGATTGTGTTACTGATTTTATGGTGTATTAATTAATTACTGCCACATAATTGGTGATACAACAACATTCTATTACAGAAAAAGCATTAGTACCAACAATTTTGAAATCTTAGATTCAGATATTTCATACGGAATGTACCTACTTACTTCTTAATTTATTATTTATTAAATGTCTTTTGTTGGTGGCTATACCTGTTAAGTGTATACAACACACAAGCTTACAAATTAATTGTTGAAACTTAAATTAGGATAACTCTATATACTTAGATAACTCTGTAATATTTTATATTTAGAGCGTACCTACACTACATCGCTGTGGACGCGGGCCTTAGCTCATTCGTTACACCGACATTTTGAACCGAGTGCCTAGAGTACGTACACTGCGCCTGACCTTTCAGTTGCTTTTCAGCAGCAATGTCCCCGGGGAACTGCTGAAAAGCAACAAAAAAGTTGGGAACAGTGTAAATAATGAAATAACACCAGATAAATCGCCATAAAATGCGTTGAAATAAGTTTTATTTGATAAATAGTATTTATTTATAACTAAAATAAATGCAAAGATCTTTCGTTGTTAGCAACTTTTGTTGTTGACACACAAGTTATCAGGTGAAACCCTCACACTACGCAATGTCACTGCCAACACCGGTGGCCAGGGGGGGGAGTCGGAGGCCCAGGTCGTTGCCCCGACTCACGAAGCAGAGCATCGAGGGAAAGGCCCCGACGTTACATTTTCTGTGACGTTTGTGTATCTGCCTACACGTTTGTGACGTGATTGGTCATTATACAATGTGTTTGGGAAGCGCTCCTGTAAACTAACAGGTACAGAAGATAAAAATAAATTTGAGTGTTTTTCTTATCTTCAGTACTATCGCATGTCTTGGTTGGGAGCGTTGCCCTAACGTCGTGTATGCGACACGTTGGCGACACTAGTTTTCATGCTAACGAGGAGTCAGGGCGCCTCCCCTTGACTCCATACTCGAACATCAGTCTCCACATGCTTATAACTAAAGATACAAAATATATATATGAGATTCGCAATCACAGTCTGCCCGCGCACCGCTCGTCGCTAAACACTAAATATTTAATCATTATTTGGTTCTCACTAACGTCCTAGGCAAGTGTCATATAGAATCAATTGAGTTGTATATATTCGTATGAATAGGCACTTAAAATCACAATACGATTTGATACTTAAAAGTATAATCTGTAGTGCTATTCTGCAATAGACAAACTCCATGTCGAGTCTCACTTAGGCGAGAGAACTCACTTCGGGTATATAAGCTTCGTTGAAAAAGGTACCTAAAGCTCTTTGTTCCCACTAGTTCTACTAAACCAAACGAGGCAGAACTAGTGGGACTTTTTTTCTCAATAGTCCTACGATAAGCCCCACTAGTTCCACCGTAGAACTATGCAGTAGATCTAGTGGGAATAAACCCCTAATGCGAACCTATGGATAGTATCTTTGACACCAAACGTTGTACTGCCATTCAACTACACTTAACTATAATTATACTAAACTGAGTACTTTCTTGTAAACTATGCACATACTAACGTTAGGTATATGTACAATGGGTTTATCCATTTTTATTGAGGCTACCCGATTGGGCAAATACCATTCAGTATACAGAAAAACCACAGATAAACATTAATTACTGTGTTCTCTCTGCCCCTTAGTAGGAAAAGAAGGAAGGGGGAGGGAATGAATCGATATTTCTGAACGCTAGAGCCAGTAGGCACTATGCGATACGTCATTTGACTTTTCTTACTAACAACAAAGCGACAGTAGACGGGTCTCAGGCCCGCTGAACCCTTAAAACTTTACCGGTAGACCCACTGGGACGTAAAACATTATTTTAAGGTACTGAACACTAAAGATTATAAGAGTGTGTGTGGACATTGCAAAATATTCAAGGCACAAGTAGTTGGCTAGACGTTAAGGGACCAGTTGGTCCGAGACTAGAACATGCAATACATTAAAAATAAATTAAGAAATTATAGTTAGGTACTTTGGAGTAGACAAAAAAATATATTTAATATTACTTATAGCTTTACGATTTTTTTTAAAGACTTTTGTGACACTGGCCAATGTACACACACATTCGGTAACCAACGCATCCCCATCCCCTCTCTCCCTCCTTTACTTCTGCACAGAGAGCGGCTCGCTCTATCTCACTCATCAATTATATGAACTTAAAATATTTCGCGTCTACATTAAACTATACTTATTTCTATCAGCTGTTGCAAGGCATGCAACTCGAGCACACATCCATCTACAGGCAACCAACTCTCACAGCTTCACACAGCTCATCATGTACAGTACATAGTGACTCTGGTGGGGCCCCAGTGGGTGGGGCCCAGGGTGCGGAGCACAGGGGGCGCTAGCCGGTGGCTCCGGGGGCCTGCTGCTGCAGCAGCTGCCAGTACAGGCCTCGCTTCTTCACCAGCTCAGCGTGGGAACCGCTCTCGCTCACCACACCTGTAGGTGACAGCTCAGATTAGTATTGGCGAAAAAAACAACTTTAATTTTAGGGGTTTAAGACAACAATAACAAAAAATGTGCTGTGGAGGTGGGTGTGACGAGTTTATCCGCTAAATCCCTGGTGTAAGCCTGGTCCACTCCAGGGGGAATACGTTTAAGTCGCAAGTTCCAATCACTATTGCAGCCTTCTTTTTAGATACACTTCGAAGATACGTTTTATTGTAGGTCTGCTGGGCTATTCAGAGTGAAGCGACTAACAGTAGGCCTACCATGACGCGTACATCCGCGATTGCGCGCCCGCACGAAACTCGATTATAATAACCTTTCGACCTTTGGAAATAAGTCGTATAGTGTTTTAATTCTTTTTTTCGGTTCATTTCATGGTAGGGCTCAGGTCGATGTACGTTTCATGGTAGGCCATCAGCTCACTAGGGCCGACAAAAGGTAAAGAACTGAAGTGCTTTAATGTATCTCGAGACCCAACTCGGAACAGTTGCAGATGGCGACGGACGATGGGGCCGTCGGCACGGTACCTTTGTCGATGATGCAGATGACGTCGGCGTGCTGCACGGTGGCGAGCCTGTGCGCGATGATGATTGTTGTGCGGCCCGCCGCCGCCGCCTCTAGTGCCGCCTGCACCGTCTGGACAGGAGGGAAGCACGTGTAAATAATAAATAAATAAATGTTCTGGGACATATTACACGGCGCCGTCACCTTTACCTAGTTGTTGTTACGCGCTCTCATCTGTGCATGTTGTTCATAAACGGTCTTATCTTATTATTTACTGCCTTTTCATCTTCATCAGTAAGGCAGTCCGAGGGACAGTTAGACTGTGTTGGAACTCGCATCGAAATTAATCAGAAGTAAATCGGAAGAATTAGATAAGTAGTACATTGGTGCACTTGGAATACGTTGCAAGGCAAAGGAGTGAGATGCGAGGCCCGAGTAAAAGAAATCGTAAAGAAAATTTTCGTGACGATACTAAACCTTCAGAATCACTCATAGTTGATTGCATTTACTGTTAGATTTTAAATTTTTGACTTTATTCGTTTTGAAATCACACGTTGTAGAGACGTAATTTTACTGAATCGGGTTCTTGGCTAGACCATTACATCTAACGGGCCACAGCCGAATAATTAACGTCGGGCTGCCGCAAGAACTTTGATTGCGCGACGCAGGATCCGTAGTGCCGAGGTAGGCAGGCAGGCCGCTAGAGGGCCGGGCGGAGCCTACCTTCTCGCTGCTGGCGTCCAGCGCGGACGTGGGCTCGTCCAGCAGCAGCAGGCGCGGCTTGCGCACCAGCGCGCGCGCGATGCCCACGCGCTGCTTCTGGCCGCCCGACAGCGCCGCGCCCCCCCCGCCGCCCACCACGGTGTCGTAGCCCTGCGGGGACACACACTTGGTAAAGCCACAATAGCCAAGAGAAAAGATTGTATTCTATTTCGCCATCAGAATGAATGTGTAAAACAAGTCATCGCCTGGGCGTTGGTCGAACACGACTGTCATGTGGTCATAGTGTGAGAGTAATATTATTGTGAAGGTTCAAATTAAGTACGATTGAGTGTAAAAAGCCTCGGGTGATGCTGGAGCCACTGCCTCGTGGGCGGTGGCTGAGTCGTAACAGAGTAGTACACATTGCGAAGTTAAGCAACATTATCTAAGGCAGTCTTAGGATGGGTGACCGTGCTTCATATGATGGGTGATCATCTTCACGTTGAGTCTCGAGGGCAAGTTAAACCATCGGTCCCAGTTGTCATTAAAAGTCCAACATGTGGTCTAGCTACAGAATTTCGCGATAATGCCACTTGCCAGTGGGATGTAGAGGTCAGATGGCAGTCGGGTCAAGAAACATATCGAAGTTCAGCCGCTTCGTAGTTAGGTTGAAAAGCCGGCCCCAACTAGTTGGGAAAAGGCTCAGAGAATGATGATGATGCTGCTGCGGGCCACTGACCATGGGCAGGCCCGCGATGAAGTTGTGCACGTTGGCCTGCTGCGCCGCCAGCACCACCTCGTCCATGGGCACGTGGCGCGTGTTGTCGCCGTACGCGATGTTCTCGCGGATGGAGCGCGAGAACAGCGCCGGCTCCTGCTGCACCAGGCCCAGCTGGTGGCGCAGCTGCGGCAGCGTCAGCGAGCGCTTGATGTCCTTGCCGTCCAGCTCCTGGACGGAGAAATCGACTAGTTCAGTCGGTGGACGAATGGGTGAGTAGGTGAAGTAGACGAGTGAGATGAGTGGGCAAGTGGATGGGTGAGCAAGTGGATAAGTTAAAGGAGTGAGCGAGTAGACAATTGGAGGAATTGGTGAGCGAGTATGAAGTGAGTGAGTGAGTGAATAAGCAAATGGGTAGAGGAAACGAAAAAAAATTGGTTGGAATGATAAATAGAATAGAAATAGATGATAAAATAAAATGATAGATAGGCAAGTAGGCGGGTGAGTGGGTGAGTGGGTGAGTGGGTGAGTGGGTGAGTAGGCGAGTGGGCGAGTGGGGGAGTGGGCGCGGAGGGGCTGCGCTGGCACGTACGATGCTGCCGGACGCGGGGTCGTAGCTGCGCAGCAGCAGGTGCAGCAGCGTGGACTTGCCGCAGCCGCTGGCGCCGCACAGCGCCACCACCTGCCCCGGCGCCACGCGCAGGCGCAGGCCGCGCAGCACGGGCACGCCGGGCCGCGTGGGGTAGCTGAAGTGCAGCGCGCTGAAGTTCACCTCCCCCGAGGGGTGCTGCGGCGAGGGGTTACTCGTGTACTTAGAGCATCAGCATCAGCCTCGCTGCCTGCCCTCATCCCAATGATGCGTGGCTGGCGCAATAAGTTGTTCTCTACCAGATATTTCTGTCATACGTCATTTTCTCAATCACTTTTTCTCTAGCTATGTCCTCTTTCACGCATTCCAACCATATTTTCTTGAGCTTTACTCTGCTCCTGAATTTTTTTACATTTATGCGTTGAATATTTCTTATAACATTGCTCTCGTACCATCTCGTACTATGTCCATTAACTCCTAATATGCTCATCCACCTTGATATTCGCATCCAGGCTACAAGTGGTCACCGCTCGTCTCATCGCTTCTCAAGTTTCAAAATTTCTCTAACACTAACTCATTCCTTATTCTGTCCATTCTCCCATCATACATCCATCTTAACATGCTACATGCAACCATCTTCCAACTATCGTTACACAAGAACAGAACCTGTCGACGAGGTAACATTCTATCAGCGAAATCGCTTCGAAGCGAACTCGTTTCTTTTCGCTATCAATGGAACACGTGACACTTCGATAAAATTATAATAATAATATATTAAATCATGTATTTCGAGTTACAAAGACTCACTTAGAATGCATTAAATGTTTGCAGTCACATTAATGATCGCATACAGTAGTGAACGGTTCCACTGGCGGTATCGCTAATCGAACGCGGCTTTGCCTAGAGTGGGGGCCTCACCCAGTCCTTGAACTCGCGCGCCGTGTCCTCGCTGGTGACGAGCGTGGTGCGCTGCAGCGCGGCCAGGATCCTGGCGCCGGAGCGCTTGGCGGCCGCGAACGACGGCGCGAACGACAGCGCCGCCGCCAGCATCCACGCGCCGTAGATCAGCGCCTCCGACACTCTGCGGGGCAGGCGGCCGTCACTGGGGGGCACTTTGGGGGGAGGGGAGGGACAGCGGGGCAACGTCTCTTGAGAGTCCGTCGTCTATGTTTAATTTCACGGTTGAGAATTTAATATTTATGTACTTCTGATATGTATACTCCAAGTTTTATGGAACAATAAAAGAATTTTGTTTTCTTAATAACTTGGTTTTCATGGGGGTTTCCGACAAAAGTATCGCAGAATCCCGAAGGATATAAAACGATATCGCTAGAGTTATGGGTTCGGAAAATACGCGAGTATTCGGAAAGATCGTAACAGCTGAAGATGGAAAGTAATGAATTGCTGTCATCTGTGTAGGAGGCAGAGAGCCAAAGGTATCCGACACTCACAGCACGGCGTACTCGAAGGGCATGTCCTCGCGCGCGATGAGGTGGCCGCCGTACACCAGCGACACGGCGTAGCCCAGCGTGGGCGCGCACACGCACACGCCGTAGGTGGGCGCGCGCACGTAGCGCGCCGGCCGCGAGCGCGCGTCCGCCTCGCGCAGCGCCGCCGCGTAGCGCCGCAGCACCGCGCGCTCCACCCCTGAGCCATGGCTACGTTAGTGTAACGGCATTTTGAGGCAATTACTATGCTAGCTGTTCCTATAGATTTGGATGCCATTCAGGATGGGACTTGATCCCGTGACCAGACCTTTTTTAGAAGAATACCTGACCGGCTGAGCTACCTGGGCACGTTCTGGATATTCAAAATTCTCCTATAAATACATCTTTGGACAACCCTGGTTTATTATAGCTTAATAAAGTAGAAAAATGTATTGGAAGGCCCTCAGGTCCAGCCCACCTGCAGGCCTACAGGTACACCTGCTGATGGATGGACTAGGCTCTGGGCTCCTCGCGGGTTTTGGGAAGTCTGACGACAGTCACTCTTGTAAGAGCCAACAAACCAATCAAAAGCAATAAACGGGCCGCGCGCTCCAAAGTGTGCACTCCAGACGCAGCCTGACGCTGTCGGGAAATTGCGAGGAGGGTGATATTAATAAAACAATGTGGAAAATCCAGTTAAAAAAAATTAAATAATTACTTAATTATTTAACTAAGCGTTACCCCGGTTGCACCTAAAGCTTGCACTTGGAAGTCCCGGGTGCGCTCTCTACTACTCCATTATAGGTTTGTCTTAGCTTTACTGTAACTTTGGCGACAATGCAATATTCTGGTCCTACGAAGATGTTCTCATGATGATGTTAATAGACTGGACACGCTTCATCTTATTAACTTAATTTGTATCTCAGGCATTTCTCAAAATTCTAATGAATGTGAAGACTTAGTATGCTATTAAGATGGTAAAAGCGCCCACAGCACGGTCCGCCGTGGGCTGCAGTTCGTACCCAGGCTGTGCACGGTCCGGATGTTGATGACGGCCTCGGTGGCGATCCTGGAGGCCAGCTCCAGCGCGCGCCGCTCCTTGGACTCGGCGCGCTTGTTCACGTAGCCCTCCAGGTAGATGCCGCCCATCACCTGCGGGAGTATGTCTTCATGAGTATGGGCATATAGAATTGATATTAAAATTAAAAAATATTTTTTCTTAGCGTAGCCTAATAAAGTACACTGCTTAATGTATAATTTAATTGTGACACTGGTGCCTGAACTAGTAGACACTACATTTTGTATCTGTATTTCTAAGTCACGAGACCCCCTTTTTTTTTTTTTTTTTTTTTTATCGTGCGGAAATCCCTTCGGATACCCCCCCGCCGGCCAGCGGGGGCGGTTATGTCGGGCTTGCACCGACTAAAACCGCACGCCGTCTCGGGTCTTCAGACGCCGGGGTGTAAGGTTACCCATAGAGCATATCCCTCGCACCTCGACTGACCCTGGGCCATCTCACCACTAACAGCATCGCTCATCCTGTCTCCTCTGAAAGCAGAGGAGTACGGAGAGCGATGTGTTCCCGCCACGTTGGGTATTGGCCGACGATCAATGCCAACCCTATGAAGGGGAAGCCATTGACCGCCGCCCAGGGTGACTGCAGCGGGATCGGAATCGGAGCGACACTCGAGGAGGTTACCCAACACACACCCCAAGTCACGAGACCCCTCATGGTTGCGAAGTAAACAGATTTAAATAATTACTGCAATAAATATAAAACACAAGATTAAGAAATGTGAAAAAGAGTTACCGTTACAGAGAATAAATGACCTAAGGTAACTTAGGACTAGGAATACATTTTCTGTTTCATTTGAGAGCATTTTTTGCAATTATATTTGAACTTAGTGTACAAGGTTGTGCTTCTACTAGCTCTATCATATATGATAGTCTTGGACCCAGGACGTAATACTGGTGAGCTACTAGCGCAGTTCTGCGCACAGCCGTCTCGCATATCGCATGTTTTCTACGGGCTAAGGTGTAAGCCATAGGATCATACTCAAGCATTGCATGAGTATGATGAATTGCTTTGAGCACAAATAGTTGACGAATTGTCACGACCTTGTACCTAATTGGCATATAGTTGGTCGGTTGGGTATCTGAAGGGTTTTCCATTTGTCACCTTAATTACAGCCCTTTGTGCTCTTTCCAGTGGAAGCAGTCGTTTTCAGCGCTCCTCCCCATGCCAATATACAATATGACAGTATTAACTGTGCAAAGGTAAAGTATACAGTTCTCAAAAGGTGGCATTTGGAGAGTTATTAACGATTTGAATATGTAAATTAACTTGCGAGTGCGAGATTTTACTGTTTCAATCTGATGTTTCCACGAGAACGTTTCATCGATATATACTCCTAGGTATTTTATCAAGGAAGATTAGAGTCAGTCAAGTAAGTATGGGCCCTGATGCAGATCGAATCTAGTGGAGGCTAGTTTCTAGAGGTTGTCGCGAATGTTACATACACTGTCTTTGATATATTTAGGGTGAGTATACTGTTTGAAAGCCAGGTAGTTATCAGTTTCATAATGTCTGCAGCCATGATTTGGACTACTTGCCACGTCTTACCTTCTACTATTAAGGTCGTATCATCTGCGTAGGTAATTCTAGAACACCCGGAAAAGCAGAATTGACATAGCTGATATATGTAAATCAGGAAGAGTGTAGGTCCTAAAATGCTTCCCTGAGGAACGCCAAAGGAGAGCTGAGCGTACTCGCTAAAGACATCATTGACTTTTATATACTGTGTCCGGTCACTCAAGTAATCTTATATATAAAAATGAATTGCTGTTCGTTAGTCTCGCTAAAACTCGAGAACGGCTGGACCGATTTGGCTAATTTTGGTCTTGAATTATTTGTGGAGATCCAGAGAAGGTTTAAAAGGTTTGTCATCGATTGAGGCAGTACGAAGTCTGCCGGGTCAGCTAGTCATTGAATAATTTAAGTGCCAATCCTCTAATTCCAATGTTCTCTAGTTTATTTAAGAGAATAGGAATCGATACCGTGTCAAATGCCTTTTTCAGGTCAATATTGATGGAAAAACCTGATGACCTGATAAAGATAGCTAAGATAGACTGGATGCGCGAGGCGGAGGATCGGGAGCTATGGCGCACATTGGGAGAGGCCTATGTCCAGCAGTGGACTGCGATAGAGTAATTGATTGACTGAATTGAATTACTTTCATTCAAGTCGAAAGGGGAAAACGGAAATGTGCCATTTTATTCCAGTTTTCCCTGTTCTTTTTTCGTCGCTTGTAGACAGACAGAAGAAAGTTGTAACGTTCACCTGTGGGTAAAATGGAAATTTTCACGTTGTCACCCACTAGTGAATTATTCAGTTCCAAAGTGTCATAGAAAATAAATATTTTTATATGTATTTGAAAAGATGAATTTCTAAAAACAGATATTGTACTTCGTTCATCTTCATTGAATTCTGAAATTTGAAATATAAATATATTTATACTTACCACGGGGACACTAAGCAAAGAGACGAGTGTCATTTTCCACGAGAAGGCGCAGGCGAGCCCCACGCCCAGTATCATGGTGCTGGTGCCCTGCAGGATCGTGCCCAGGCGGGTCCCTGCGGACACACACACAGCTATCAAACACACGCACAGCCACCATCAGGAGGAGTAATCAAAAAGTTCCCTCAAGATCTTTGGCATAATCTCAGGCACAGGTGCAGGCTCTCGGGCTAGAAGGGTCAGGCGGTAGTTACCTCCCATTAGAGGAGGAGGGGCAAGAGAGCGGACATGTACTCGGTACACGTATTTGTTCATGATCTAGTCGAGACGAACTGTCCAGACAATCATTCGGTATACCAGTAGGTCTTTAATGACGATGGTGACTGTAGATCCGAAGTGGTGCGCAATCGGCACCATGCATTTATACCGCTAGAAGACGGCATTGGACACTTCGGTCCGCCTAAATCCTACCGAAAGAAATCCAAAGTAAATTCATGGTATATAACTGCATCGCCTTTTGTTCGGGTATCCAGCGGTGCCACAGTTCCGGATGGGGCAGCGCTGGGGAGGGCGCTGTGCGAAGATGCAGTCCGCCATGAGCACTGACCTGTGGCGCCCTGCACGTTGGCGCAGTCGGTGGCGAGGCGCGCGCAGAGGGCCCCCACCGAGTTCTGCGGCGCGTCGAACCAGCCTTGCTCCTGCGGACATTCCACTTGCATTACAGTGGGCCCACGGTTTAATAGGACATGCGTAATCAAGGATATTTTTTCTCAAATGTTTATAGATAAGGTTCTGAAACTGTAGTCTACTTATTGGTTTCTTTTATAACGGTTTAAATGGTTAGATAATAGATAGTGTGTTTACAAATGATAAGGTGGTGTATTCACAAAGAATTAGACCATATGTTAACAAGGGATTAGATCGTATGTTTTGTTTACAAAGAATTAGATCATTTGTTTACAAAGGATTAGATCAATGCTAACAAGGAATTAGATCGACTGTTTTATTTACAAAGGATTAAATCATATGTTTAAAAAGGATTACATAGTATGTTAACAAGGGATTACATCGTATGTTTAAAAAGGATTAGATCGTATGCTTACAAATGATAAGATAGTATGTTTACAAAAGATTAGATCATATGTTTACAAGTGGTTAGACGTTATGCTTCAAATTGTTGATGACGTCCCGCGTTATGTTATTTGCTTTTACTTACATATCGTTAATATTTTGAATAAAAGGACACAGGTCTGCACCGGCCTGACGGCACCGCCACCACCAGAATCTCCTGCTGCAACTGAAGGAGCACAAGTACCTGCTTGAGGTAGTTGGCGAAGGTGAGCTCGCGCAGGCGGTCGGTGAGGCGGCTGCCCGCCAGGTTGAAGAGCCAGGTCTGCGCCGCCGTGACGGCACCGCCGCCACCAGGATCGCCTGCTACGACTGAAGGAGCACAAGTACCTGCTTGAGGTAGTTGGCGAAGGTGAGCTCGCGCAGGTGGTCGGTGAGGCGGCCGCCCGCCAGGTTGAAGAGCCAGGTCTGCGCCGCCGTGACGACGCCGCCACCACCAGGATCTCCTGCTACGACTGAAGGAGCACAAGTACCTGCTTGAGGTAGTTGGCGAAGGTGAGCTCGCGCAGGCGGTCGGTGAGGCGGCCGCCCGCCAGGTTGAAGAGCCAGGTCTGCGCCGCCGTGACGACGCCGCCACCACCAGGATCTCCTGCTACGACTGAAGGAGCACAAGTACCTGCTTGAGGTAGTTGGCGAAGGTGAGCTCGCGCAGGCGGTCGGTGAGGCGGCCGCCCGCCAGGTTGAAGAGCCAGGTCTGCGCCGCCGTGACGACGCCGCCACCACCAGGATCTCCTGCTACGACTGAAGGAGCACAAGTACCTGCTTGAGGTAGTTGGCGAAGGTGAGCTCGCGCAGGCGGTCGGTGAGGCGGCCGCCCGCCAGGTTGAAGAGCCAGGTCTGCGCCGCCGTGACGACGCCGCCACCACCAGGATCTCCTGCTACGACTGAAGGAGCACAAGTACCTGCTTGAGGTAGTTGGCGAAGGTGAGCTCGCGCAGGCGGTCGGTGAGGCGGCCGCCCGCCAGGTTGAAGAGCCAGGTCTGCGCCGCCGTGACGACGCCGCCACCACCAGGATCTCCTGCTACGACTGAAGGAGCACAAGTACCTGCTTGAGGTAGTTGGCGAAGGTGAGCTCGCGCAGGCGGTCGGTGAGGCGGCCGCCCGCCAGGTTGAAGAGCCAGGTCTGCGCCGCCGTGACGACGCCGCCACCACCAGGATCTCCTGCTACGACTGAAGGAGCACAAGTACCTGCTTGAGGTAGTTGGCGAAGGTGAGCTCGCGCAGGCGGTCGGTGAGGCGGCCGCCCGCCAGGTTGAAGAGCCAGGTCTGCGCCGCCGTGACGACGCCGCAGGCCGCCGCCACGCCCGCGAACAGCGCCGCGTACAGCGCCGACATCGCCAGGATCTCGTCCTTGTCCGACTGCCCGAACATCTGCGGGAGGCGCGCTCTCAGTACTCACTGAACCCAGCCCACCCACCTAACCTAGGCAGTGCGAGACCTGCTTCTAAAGTAGGAATTGAGAACTTGTTCAGTTCAAACTGTTTTTGATCAACCTGTTCTGTTAAAACTACTTTTGACCAACTTGTTTCGTCAATATAATTCTCTATTCTATTCAACAATTTTTTAGCAGTCAAAAGTATTATTGTGTTAATAATTTTCAGTCCAAACTATTTTTGACCAACCTGCTCAGTTACACCGAATTGAACCCACTCCTAACACAAGCAATTTAGCTTAGCTGGAGGGGTTAGGGTAAAATTAGTAATTTTGGTTACTTATATTCTTGTTATAAAAAAAAAACTACTTTTGACCAAATTATTTAGTCAAAACTGCTTTTAATCAACCTGATCTGTACAAACTGCCGCCGGTTCAGTCTAAAGTAATTTCAACTAATCTGTTCAGTCCTATTTTAACAATCACAGTCAAAATAATTTGACAGTTTTTTAAGGTAAAAGTGGTTTTGATCGGTGTATATAATTATGGTGAAAACTTCAAGTATCCTTGGGTCTTCATTTTTACATCATTCAATGAACCAAATAAGAAATGTCAATTCCATCATTCCACAGCCTCTTACTCCATATAACTTCGAGAACAGCAGCGCGAAGGCCGGCATGGTGGCGCCCACCAGCAGCGAGGCGAAGGCGCCGCCCACCAGTAAGGGCCACTCCGCCGCGTTCATGCGCAGCAGCGCCCAGGTAGACACCGCGTCTTCTGCCGCGGTCTGTTCGTCCTCCAGGGTCTCTCCAAGCTCCTGGGTGCACGTTCAAGTTAATTTGAGTTAAGATTGGCTGGACCTAAACAAGCTAGTGACGCTCTGCTTACTTTGGGCCTAGATAGCGCTGTGTAGTGTCGTAGAATATTATTATTATCAATTTAAAGTAACAAAATTGTGTGGTGGGGTGAGTGTGAGTTTGAGATGAGTGTGAGAATGGGGCGATAGTAAATGTGGGGTAAGGGGTAAATTGAGATGTCGGTGAGTGTGGGGTTGAGTGAGTGTGGTGGTGAATGTGGGGTGACGGTGAGTGGTTGGTTGGGTGAGTGTGGTGGCGGGGCAAGGGTGAGTGTACGGGTGGGGTGAAGATGGGTGTACTCACTGCACCGGCGAGCGTGTCGAGCGCGACTTGCGGCACGCGCGCCGCCGCCGCCACGCTGGCGCGTGCGCTGCTGCGGCGGAATGCCGAGCCTGGGGGAGGGGGACAATGTTGTATACAAGGATCTCTCTCACTCTAACGGCTACACTTGCATAAAGAGAATTCGCACGGAACCGCGGACAGCAACTAATTCCACTAATATTATAAATGTGAAATTTTGTGAAGATGTTTGTTATTCAATCACGCTCAAACGGCTGGACGGATCTGGCGGAAATTCGGAATAGCACGTAGACTTCTTTTTATTACCCGGAATAGGTTCCTGTGGGTGACGAAACGGGATCAGTATCCTGCTACTGCAAGCGGTGGTCAGTTCGGACATGTCGTAACCAAGCTACAGTACTTACCTCTGGCGGACAGTCTGCTGGAGGCGCGCCTGAAGGTCGGTAGGTCTTCGGCCTCGATCACCACGTCGTCGTCGGCCGCTTCTGCCTCTGTAGATAGAGTCGCGTCGATACTCCTGGGAATTGAACCATTTTAACATTAACTATTTAACTTAGCACGGTTAAGGGCCCCACCGCAGATATCGACTCTAGGAGAGACGTGGCCTAATTTTCTTCTGACGTGAATATATTTTTAAAGCTTCCATAGTGGGAGGTAGCCCGGGTGTGTATGAGAACCCACCAATGTCTGATCCTCGGACCCGAGCCAACCGCACCTACAAGCCGGTAGGCTGCTGATTGACGGACGAGGCTCTGAAGTAAGCTTTCCTTTCGGGGTAAAGGGGTCGTTACTTCCATAATGCCACAGAAGCCAAATTAAATGAGGAGAAGGAGTAAGTGGGACACGGGCTGCGAGCTGAAAGTCTAGGATGCACCCGGCAGCAACGCTAAGATGAATATCCCCAAAGTCACTCACTTGTTGGTCATATCCTCCTGCACCAATTTGTAGTATTGCCCCCTCTTCTCCAGGAGCTGCAGGTGCGTGCCCTGCTCCAGCACGGCGCCCTGCTCCATGTACACGATGCGAGTCGCGTTGATGATGGTGGACAGGCGGTGGGACACCACGAGCGTCGTGCGGCCCTTGGACGCCGCGTCCAATGCTGCCTGGACCTGTCGGTGGACATATAAGAATCTCGTGTTGATCATGAGGATGAGGGGCTCGTGGCTAAGTGGTAACCAAGTAGGCTGACACATTGCAAAGATAAGCAATACCAGCCAGGTGGGTTTTAGGATGGGTTGAGTGAGACGCCTCCGTGCCTCTGAGAGCACGTTAAGCCTTCGGTTCCGGTTGCCATATGAATATCTGCGGCAGTCATTAGGGATAGTTGGAGTCCTAAAAAGTCTGACAACTGGTGTAACTACAGAACTTCGGCATCGCCAGTGGGCTGTGGAGATCAGATGGCAGTCGTTATCACGAGTAGACTCAAATGATGATGATCGGTGCTTCAAAGGTTATGCAGATAAGGAGATCATTGTAGAATTTCAACAAAAAAATGCCTTGGTATTGTTCTGGTCTTGGTATTGCCACGTGTAACATGTTTATGCATTTTGTCGCTATAAAATGCAATACTTCTAATTCTCTCCAACTCACGGGCGTAGCAGGGAGACAGTCTAGGGTTATTTGCCTACCCTCGTCTCAATTACTTGGGTACAATGCCGCTGCAGTCCATCCTCTAATCCTGAGAGGAATGTCAGTGCCAGAGCAACTTTCGATGACTTGAAAGAGAAGACCTCAAGAGGCCGGCGGTGGTTACCTGTCGCTCGGCGGCAGGGTCGAGGGCAGCAGTGGGCTCGTCCAGCAGCAGCAGCGCGGGTCGCCGCAGCACGGCGCGCGCGATGGCCACGCGCTGCTTCTGCCCCCCGGACAGCGTCGCGCCCTGCTCGCCCAGCATGGTGGCGTAGCCCTGCGGACGTCACGCAAGCGTCCCACTGTTACGTTAGGTTCACAGGTGACGAGTGGACCGGCGTACAGTATCAATAAGAAGCACATAGGTATCGTAAATATATAACCAGATATGCAATAAAAAAACAGTGGCACTCCGGGAGTGCCGATAGAAGGAAACGTCAGGAAATATTTACAGAGGCTTGTCGGTAACAGCCACAGTGTCGCGGTTGCATTAGTGTTTACCCATCTCAAAAATGATCAACGCAGCTAAAGAAGTTTTCACTAAAAACTTATTAATGAAAATTCTGCGTGTATTTTTTTGCTATTGACGGGTGATTGACATCTGTGGGTCGCAAGAGACATGGTTGAAAATGAGCGCCAAGCACCAGCGTGGCACATGCTTAACCAGCCCCTGCTCGGCGCGACACCTTCACTGATCAGACACAGGTTTCGTTACATATTGTATAGTAACCGCCGAACAGTGTGAACAAACGTTCCAAAATTCGCGCATGTGGACTGACCAATAAAACGACTGATCAATCAGTGACGCGAGCCGTGTGAGCCCGAGATTGGTTAAATTTAAACTCTGATTGATTGGTCGGCGCGCCTCCGCGGCCCGCCCCAGCCAAGCGACCAAGTTTGCTGGTCAGTTCACTAATAATAAGGCGCATTCGAACAGACAGATACGAGACAGTTGGCTATCATCCTTACATTGACGAGCTTGCTGATGAAATGGTGCGCGTTCGCGAGTTTGGCCGCTTCGATGACGTCATCGTCACTGACGTCACCCATCCCAAACGTGATGTTGTCTCGGATGGTGCCGCTGAACAGCACGGGCTCCTGGCCCACCACTCCTGGGGACGCAAAGGAATCGTGTAGCTTCACCTGTTTTCTATTTAAATCTCATCTATTATATGTATACTCACATGGTATCGTTATCGGTAGGAGAGAAATTAATAGCGTAATCAAAAAAGCCTAACATTGTCAACTGAAGTTTACTTCTTACTAAATGTAAATAAATTAAATAAAACTTCACTTGAACTTTACTTAAATCTCGTAAGACACATTAGTCTCTTAAACCACAAAAGTTACAATTTACAAAAGTCATGGAAATCATAAATTCACAACAGTCACTAAAATCACCAAGTCGAATAGCTTACATACACAAAGGAGTAAACTCCATACCTAACCTAACTCCAGTCGTTTGTCACACACACATACACACACACCCTCATTGTCTCATTGCAGGGCTTGCATAACTTCTTCTTCACGCCTGTATCTCCGAAGGGGTAGGCAGAGGTGTACTACACACCCACGATTCGCCAGTTATGTTTAGGTCCCAATAGGGGGCGAGCCTATTGCCATCTATCGGGCACATTACTATGCGAGTAACTATACACATAACTACGAAAAGTCAGAGTTGTGTGCCCGGGTGTGTGCTTAATCAGTTTTCATTGTGTTTGAATCATACTTGTAAATATATAGCTTAAAAATATACTGCTTGTATATAGCCGCGGTAGCCTAGTGGCATGGGTAATGCACTGCTGAGACGATGTCTCAGGGTCGATCCCAGGTTTTACCATGGCACACACCAATGACTTTTCGATGCTTTTCGAAGTTATGTGTGTATTTATCGCAGGTTTATAAGTGCCCGGTTAATGGCAATAGGCTCGCCACCTATTACATTGGGACCTAAACATAAACTGGCGAAATGTGGGTGCTAGCACCTCTGCCTACCCCTTCGGGGATATAGGCGTGAGTTTATGTGATGTGAAGTGATGTTGTAAATATATTATCACAAAACAAGAAGTAGCAAGAGACCGTTGAGAGTCGGTTGTCTGGACAAACCTGTAAAGGCTTTTTGACAACTTTTTACATTATACACATGATGATCCTTGATTGTGTAAATGTTAATAAATAAGCTTTTCTGAACAAGCGCCAAATTCTCTCTATTAAAATAAAATAAAAATAATAATAAAAAATATTCGCAATTGTTGCAACAAATAATTAAAAATAAATAGAATGAATGTAATATGCATAAACAGAGTAAGATGATCATGCGCATGTGTGTGAGAGTGTCGTATTACCGATGCTGGTCCTGAAGTGGTGCAGATGTATATCAGCCAGCTTGTGACCGTCCACGGAGATGGAGCCGCTGTCGGGCTCGTATAGGCGCTGCAGCAGCTGCAGCAGCGTGGACTTGCCGCAGCCCGAGCCGCCCACCAGCGCCACTGTCTCCCCCGCGCGGATGGACAGGCTCAGCCCGCGGAGCACCTGCGGATATCGGTGTAAGAATATTCTTGGGTGAATGCTACCGAGACCTTCGGGGCCAGGGAACGTCAATCTGCGGATACACCTGCTGATTGACAGCAGAGGCTCTGGCGTAGGCTTTCCGTTTGGGATTGGGAGGTAAAAAGACAGTCGCTGCCGTGAAAGTCGTAAGGGGGAAAAGGAGTAATGGACTCAGGGCTCCGAGGTGAAAGCCGGGGATGCAACCGGTGACAACGCTAAGAAGATGAGGAAGATTCATGGAATATACTCGAAATATGTATAATTAAAAACATAATGAAGGGGACCATAATCGAGCATAGAGGTAACTGCAATATCCACCTTGTTCTGATGCAGAAGTTGAACAAACCAAAGCCACTAGGCACTGAATTCCAATAAAAGACTTACCTTCACGTTAAGGAAATTGGTTACTATCTGATATATTAAGCTGTTTTCTATCTGTCTGGGAGGTTGATAGTATGTTATGCAACTAGTGAATAAAGGACGGATTTAAAGCGAGGGCCGTAGATGAGTCACGAGCAAGTGAAGGATTCTGATGATGAATGAATGAATGATGAACTGTTAGAATCCTGAACGAAGCGAGTGATTTATGGCCCTCGATATAAATTCGTACCTACTTTATTCAGGAGTTGCATACTATACTTTATACCATGACTACGAGAAAAGACATAATTTAAGCGAAAATAGAAATTTAAAAATGGACATTAAAATTAGAGCAATGACTAAAATTAAGCGTAATTTTCTTATTATTATCATTAGAGTGGTCAACTTGTGAAACAATATTTATTAATCTAATGCCAAACTCCTTGTCGCAAATATCGACCAATCAAATCTCGAGAATTTATTTGCACCAAAGAGTTTTGATGTCGAATCTCAGCGCAAGGAGTTTGTGTAAGCATTGAAATAGAGACCGGATATATTTTTGTGTTCCAAATTCAAACACCAAAATAGTGAATAAAAACAAAACAGTGAATAAAAGGCCTTTTTATTCACTGTTTTGCGTGAATAAAATAAGCTTTTTAGAGTAGGTATGGTATAAAATTATTTATAAACTAAAAAATATTACAAAAAATAGTTAGGGTCCTCACTCAACGTATCGAAATCTTTGATACTTAAGTCATTGAGTGCTGTAATTAAAAGAGCTCCAGATACCCAAAGATTGACTGATGGCAATAACACACAAAAGGTCCTGATATACGGACCTTGACGTCGGGCCTGGACGGGTAGTTGAAGTACAGGTTGTCGAACGCGATGTCCCCCCGCACGTGCGCGCGCACGCCGCTGCTCTGCAGCGCGTTGATCCTGGAGGGGCGCGCCAGCAGGCGGAACAGCGAGCGCGCCGCCCCGCGCGCCGCGCTGAAGGTCTCCAGGTGCGGGTGGCACATGGCGATGTTCTGCGCCGCCACGAACGTCAGCGTCAGGATCTGCGCCGGGGTGGCAATCGAGTACATGTTATGTATGCACTACAGAGGGCGGCCTTCGCTTCACTTATTTTTGATGACATGGGATAAGGGGGGGGGGGGGATATAGAGTTTTCACTTTTTCGGACTTTGTATTTATCAAATTTGATTTTGCCACATGTGGTCCAAGATCCCACTATCGCCAAAACTCACAGATTTTTACAAAGTATGCGATAAAGTAGTAAGTTAGATTTATGTAGCTTGCATATATGCATTAGTAGGTTAGGTGCTAAAAGTGGGTAGGTATTTAAGTCAAAAATGAGATATTAAGGTGTAAAAATACAGGATAAACGGAGGAAAACGCCTCAATATCAACGGGGTTGATTCCTGGCTAGGAATATTGATTTTCCAATATCACAATGATGCAGTTTTCGTTTTAATCAAAATCGGGCTCACCACACCCTTTATTATGACGCCCCTGGTGTTGCATACATCCATAGGTGGCGGTAACCGCTTCCCATCATGTGGGCCGTGGGCTTGTCTACCACAAGTGGTATAATAAAAAAGTAACGAGTTCTGGGCAGCCATAATATACGGTAAACCTAAGGAAAGATCTCATTTTCAACTAAATAGTTTTTAGGGGCTTCCAGGTTTCTGGTATTGGGATTGGGATTCCTGGGATCTTTAATATGGCAATAATAATGGCGAAATATGAACGACAAAAATTGCTTTGCGCCAATTTTTTGATCACCTTAAAACCTTTAATAATAGTCGATATTTAGACAAGTGTTGAAAGTCACCCATTTACACCTGAGATATTTCTGGCGCTCGAACGAAGTGAGAGCGCCAATAGCTAGAGGGTGAAATGGGTGACATTCACACGAGTTAAACATACTACTATGTGAAAAAATTAAAATACTACACACACATTTAATGAAATAGGTATATTGATAATCAGTTAGAATTAGAAGTAAAATTAGAATAATTTGAACTAGATTATTAACAACAGCTTTTGCCCGTTCTTTAATTTCATCGGGAGTTAAATTCATATCCATATCACTGGAATAACTTTCCGAAACCATTTTTAACCACAATTAACACAAGGTATTTATTTATATTTAATCTCGTTTTCCCGCTAATTCTTTAGTTAACTTTAATTTTTTTTAAGTCTGAAAAACAAGTTATAATTCACGTACATACTGGCAATACTAGAAAAGTTTTGAAAATCGAATCTATTGGTTACATTGTAATCGAGTTGGTCACGAGATGTGCATTTAGGCGGCCATGTAAAAAAAAAGTGTCACGATGATGCTTATACATCAATCGTCGGTACATAAATTCCAATGTAGTACAGGTTTGTAAATATTTTAGTGTAAATGAACTTTTGTGTTCGGCCATTTCATAGTTAGAGTTAAGCCGACTCCCTCGGGCAAACGCCCGAAACGAACGGCTGTGCGGTAGCGTGCGGTACTCACGGTGACCATGATGCCGGGGTGGTACTGCTGCTGCGCGGGCGGCAGGTCCATGTCGCGCACGCACAGCACGGTGCCGTAGGCGAACACGATGGCGTTGAGCGCGTACGTCAGCAGCCAGCCCAGCCCCGCGCCCGCGCCCGACCACGCGCCGCGCGCGCGCGCCGCCGCCGCCGCCGGCCGCAGCGCCGCCCTGTACCTGCGCACAGGTCGCTCAATAGTTACTGCGTCCCGCGTCCTGCGCACGCGCAGCTACAAGCCGCGTTCTGTTGGGTTAGCCCTCCACCCCGCTGGCCGGCATGGGCGGTTTGTCGGCCTCGAACCGACTTCAACCGCGCGCCGTTTCGGATCTTCTGCTCCCCGGCTGATCCAGGGCCATCTCCCGTCTCGAGATGGCCCCCTCGAATGTGGCAACCGCGGTGTCTCCACCTTGCCCTCGGAAAAAAAGGGGACGCGTACACCGGCGGCACCACCCCTGCCTGCTTCTGCTAGAGTGACAGGTGGCTCCACCTCGTTTGATTAACCCTAACGTAAATACTGGCCCCGAGAAGTTTAGTGACAGCCAGTGATCTCACCGTCGGGGACTCTGAAGATCGTGTGCGACCGTGTGAACTGACAATTTGGACACGTGTGAAGGACAACCTCACCTGCTGACCTGTACAGCCACTGATTAACGGACGAGGCTCTAGAGCAGGTTTTCCTTCCTGGGACGAGGCAAGCGGTGGTCACTGCTGTAAGAGTCGTTAAACCCACAATAACTGGACGTGACGGAGCGAGCGCTCCCTCGGGAACTGCGCTAGGATGATGAGAATGGTGAGATCAGCACACCATTATGAGCTGTGGCTACGTTTTCTTTGTGACTAGTTTTCTTCTGTATTATAAGGCCTTAGGAACTTTATTCAAACTGTTATTGTAGTACATTTAGTACTTCGTTACCTGTCCACCTCGAGTGCTTCGCCTCCATAAGCTCTCACGGTCCTGATGGCAGACAGTGCCTCTTCCACGATTCGTCCCGCAGCCCCGTACGCTGTGATCTCTTTGCCGGAATACTTTGTTTGGTACTGTATGTCAGAGAGATGTCTTTGTATTATTCCATGTACAAGCAAAAATACTGAACAAATAATTTTTGTTTACATACTTGAGGAGTACCGCAAGGGTCTATTGTGATCCACTAGCAATTAATAATAGGTATATACATAGTTCATGTTAAAAAACTAGCCAGTACACCTGCTGACTGCCGCGGGCTTTCTTCTCGGGGTCGGGGGTCACACGACAGTCGCTTTCGGAGATCCAATATAAGCCAAACCAAGAGAAACTGTAGGAAAGCTGACCCCGGCTTCAAAGTACAAGCTTTAGAAGTGATCGAGACTATCGCTGTGATGAAGATGATCTAGACTCGACCTTACTTCATGAGATACTAGATGTCGCCCGCCCCTGGGGAACCCGCAAACGGATTGTGTCAAGTTTCGGAGCCAGAGGGAGGCGTTGGTGCGAAAACATTACATAAGCGTGCACGATGTGGGTGTATTTACTGGTATTTTGGGGAACCCAACCTCTGATGTTGCACGGGACTTGTTTGTGTTGTTTCACAGCAACGACTCTGTCCTGCTCCTCTAGCGTAAGTGTAATAGTCTGGTCGATAAGCTACGGTGAGGCTAACATACTCCTGTGTAGTAAAAGCCTTTAAAGAAATAAAGAGAAAAAAGTCGTACTACATTGCAACATATACAACTACTAGCCAGATTGGTTCAGCCGGTGGAGCGCGAGCGAGTGCCAGTAGCGACGTACCTTGGCCACCAGCATGGCGATGAGCAGCGACACGGGCACCACGCTGAGCCCGCTGAGCGTGAGCTGCCAGCCGTACGACAGCGCCAGCGCGGCGCCGAACAGCACCGTGCCGGCCAGGTTCAGCGCCATGGCCACGTGCGCGCCCACGCCGCCCTTGAACTTCTCCATGTCCCTGCGGGGGCGGCCACTCACGTCACTGCACTGGCCGGCACAACAGTGTGCCGGCTAAGGTAAGGCGCGGTAGCTTTCTAACGCTTCTCTACACACCACAATCTCTTGTTCAAAATGAGATCTCGCCTAAGTTCACCGTATGTCATTAATCCCAGAATCCGTTCTTATTGACGGGCACCATCCAATGGTTTAATAATAAAGATTAAAAATTTTCATCAAAATGGGGCCCGAGACTGCTTTGAGCAATTTTCACTATTCGTCCTAGTTCCGGATTTTGCCATCCATTTCCATTACAATTTTTTTTTTTACAAATATTTGCTCTGAGCGGGAATCGAATCCTCGCTCTGTGACGTGCCAGTTGAATGCACTGCCTATTATTCGCTGGTCGATAAGTTATAGTTTTCACAGTATCCATAATATGAACAGATACTAACTCAGTGACGGCAGTCGCGAAGTTCATGGTGGTGTTGGTGTCGAAGAACGCGATCTCCTGGCTGATCACCGAGCGGAGCAGCTGCAGCCGCAATCGGGTCACCTGCACTCACCATAGAGACAAATTATTTAAGAAAATAAAAACAATACAAAATTTAAAAAGCACCTTAGAAAACTAAGATCGCCCGCGACTTAATTCAATTCACAAACAAAAAAAAACCGATCGGTTAATCCTTTTGGGAGCTACGATGCCACAGACAGACACGTCAAATTTATAACACCCGTTTTTTTACGTCGGGGGTTAAAAATTACAAGTAATGTAAAAAAAAGAGTCAGATGTTAAGGGCTAGGGTATAGAGCAGCAATAAAATAGTATTACATTAAAAAATCAACACAACTGTTAAGACCATAGCTGCCGTCCCACCCTCGCAAGGCAGAGCCCTCTAGTTACGCAAGTGTATGTAGCTTACAACATCCAAATAATGTAATATCCTAAAATGTACATATATAAATAAAATTGATATGTCTGTTTGTAACGTTAAAATAACAGCATTTCTATTATTTGTAATAATCTCTGGAACGGCCGGGCCGATTTTGATGGGACTTTCACTACTAGCTAGTATTTAAGATGTTACATAGGCTACTTTTATTTTAGAAAATTATTAGGGTTCCGCGCAAAGAAAATAAAAACCTAGATCTAAGTTCACACGGACAAAATCGTAGGCACAGCTAGTTTAAAATAATTAAGTAAGCATAATAAAGATTTTTAATTACTTATTTTATATTTACTCTTTTTTAAATAAAGCTAGGTAATTAATTCATTAAAAAAACTTACCTATTTAAAATAATTATGTAGGCGTAACAAAGATTTAAGTTACAATATTTTTTATTTAATTAATTATTTAAAGAAAAGGTAATTAAATTTATCTTGGAATTATTTTTATGCTAATAGTAATTTATTATTTTAAAAAATACAAGTGAACTTTATGGAGGTAGATTTTTTATTGAATCATTTCTGTTTGTTGGTTTTATTTATGGCCCATTTACTGGCAAACTTATTCACCGTGACTGACATACAAGACAATCTTCATAACAATATATCTACCTACTACAGAACAATATTAAACTTTCCAGCTTATGCAACAAACTAATCTATACAAATAACTAAAGTTGAAGTGTCTGTTTGAAAATTAAAAGATCTTCGACATAAATTTATTTATAGCTAAGAACCACATAGTTCATATTAGCCTTAGAACAAAAAAAAAATCCACATCAAAATCGGTTTATCCGTTCGGGAGCTCCGATGCCATAAATAGACACACACCTATGCATTTTTGGGTATCTAAACCTTCTGTTGGGTATCTAAACTATTTGTTAATTTGGAAGAGTGAAGTCTTCTGGCGCTAATATTTTCTATTACTTAAAAGGAGGCCTTAGTAACTATAAACTTTGTAAAGTTTATGAACAATAGACATTATTATTATTATCCTCATTAAACTGCTTCACGCCTCGCCCATAGTTCGGGAGACGCGGCAAGATGGCCCCCGGCGAGGGGCAAGTCGGCCGGGGCGACGGGGCGGTTGGCAGAGCAACCGCCGGCCTATTTGGGCTTCGTCGCGTAAGAGCGCTAATTGCATGTCGCAGTGATCTCGCGCCTCTCCGGACGGGCCGAGGGCCCCTCGCAGGGTGCGTGGCGGTGGGGGGCGGTGGGGGGCGGCGTACCATCCTGGCGGCGGCCCAGCTGACGAGCGCCACGCTGGCGGCGGCGGCCAGCACGTGCGCGGCCACGATGGCGAGGCTGGCCAGCCCGAAGGCCGCGCTGTCGCGCAGCAGCGCCTCCATGTGCAGCGAGCGGTTGCCGGAGGCTCTGCGGGGGGGGGGGGACTGCCACTTTATACGGGCCACGGAACTCGTGTTTATGCATGTCAATATTAATGTTGTCTCATTTATACACAAAAAAAAAACATAAAATTTGGATTTGTCATTCCTAATAAAAATGCAAAAATGTTAGTACTGAAAATTGGGTTTCCTCCAATTTCTTCAAGAAAAACGGCAATTTCATATGTAACGACCTAATATTATCATCATCACTTTCCATAGTTTTTGGTCGTTTTGGTTTTTGTGCTAGCGCCTACCATCTGTCCTCGCACCCCCGAGGAGAGACCCAGAGCCACGTCATTCAGCAGGTGTAAGTGCATGCAGGTGAGGTTGGTTAGGGTCCTAAAGACTTTGGTGGAGGTGGGGCCCCAAAGCCGAGGGGGGTGATGCTCACATCTGCTGCCCGCCGCCGAAGGCCATGAGCACGTAGGCGTCGAGCGGCACCTGTGCCGCCTTGCTGCGCTGCACGAAGAGCGCGGTGAGCTCGCCGTACACCACGATGCCGCCCACGGTGCCCAGCGAGCTCAGCAGCGCCACCAGCGCGCCGCCCGCCGTCACCAGCCGCTCCAGCGGCGTCGCGTAGCGCCACTGCGGACAAGCGTGCCGTTTAGCAAATATACACACTGCTGGAGCGTCGCCGTCGGGAGCTTAGTCGGCCTTACGATCCAAAGGTCCCGGGTTCGAATCTCGGCCATTACACTACCGACGTAGACCAACCCACTCCTAACGCAAGCAATGTAACTTAGCTGGAGGGGTTAACGGAAATACTATTAATATCGATTTGTAGTACTCATTAACAAAAAAACATTGAAGCAATTATGGTAGATGGCTCCAGCGTCGCCCCGAGACGTATAATGTATTCATGGAGAACTTCGAATACCTAGGTCGTGTCCTGGTAGCTCAGTTGTTCAGAGTATTTGCAAGTTGTTGCTCTTGCAAGCTCTATATTACTTCCAGTCCTTGATTATGCTGACGCCAGCTATCCAGATCTCACCGAGAATCAACTTGATAAACTTGAGCGCCTTCAGAATTTTTGCATAAGATTCATATTTGGTTTACGCAAGTATGATCATGTTTCACATTTTCGTCAAAAACTCAAGTGGTTACCAATTCGCCTTCGCCGGAATGCTCATATCCTTTCATTGTTGTATAATGTCTTTTTTAACCCATCAGCACCGTCCTATCTGAAGGAACGATTTGAGTTCCTTCATGACACGCACAATAAATTCTTAAGATCATCAGAAAATCTGAAATTAAAAATGCCTTTACACTCCACTACGTTTTTTGATAAATCCTTCACCGTTCGAGCAACACGACTGTGGAATGCTTTGCCGGTGGACATAAGACGCGCACAATCACTAACCACTTTTAAGACCATGGTTAAAAATTACTACCTGAATATTTAGTTACTGGGACTGTAGGTATATGTCCTTTATGTATTGTATCAATTGTATGTATTTATTATATTTTTATGTATTTATATATAATGTGTTTGTACGTAGAATTATATGATATGTAGTATATTATTTATATCTATGAACACTTTATGACGCAGTACGCCATCAACTGCCATTCCACTCCTACTGACAAATCCATCCAAAGGTTGTCTGGTAGAGATCGCTTTTAGCGATGAGACTGTAGCGTCCGGGGCTTGGACGCCACAATACCTCGTGTAGATAATAAGACAAACACTGAGGAAGAAGTTTAAATGGGCATTTATTATATCATCAAAGCTTCCTAAATCGGGTTTAGGGAGGTTTTTACGCGTATAGTTTTATTTTACTGCGAATTAGGGAATCGCGAACTCCGCTCAAGGACTGAGCCTAAATATTTATTGCACTATTATCTTCTCTTCGGCCGGCGGACCCGGGCGGCGCGTCTAGTCGCCCGCTGTCAGCCGCCCAGCCGAAAGCAGCTCCACGGAGCAATTGTTTTTTCTTCCCTACGCTCTATTTAAATCAAACAAATAATTATTTTTAAACTCTGACACATAATGGCCAGGTAACCGCATCGTGGTGTGAAATGAGGTTCAGACACCACATCAGCTACGCCCTTAATGGTCATTTATGTGACAGCCTGATTCCCTAGGCATTCTAAATCTGGGACACAAAAAAAAAAATTATGCGAATTGTCCCTTACAATGGGAATAACGAAGCAATCTTTGTAATAATTAGTAAACGATAGTAGAATCTCAAATTATAGCAATTAAACTGTAATAAATACTGAAAAACACGAACAAAGAAAAATTGCTTCATTCTTGGCCAGGCAAAAACCCAGGTTAAAAGAAACCTGACCACAATCAGCCTCATCAAAGAAAAGTTATTGGTATCACTTGCCGATACATTTTAAGGTTTGCCCTGAAAGGACTTAGTACCACAGTACTTTTAAGACCTACCTAACTAAAAAGAAAGATGACATAAAATTATTTATGTCGCCTACACATTACTAAATTATTTTTTAAAACAACACTAAAGAGAAAGAACTTACTCTATAAAGAAAAGTCTGATCGAAAACTAACTTTCAATCATCGTCGGCGCTTATGTCCAGAACGATTTGACTCTCTTACAAAGTTTAGATCAAACTCTCAATATTGTACAAAAAATAATTGCCTAACTCCTACGCTAGAACATCACGAACATAAAAAACAAAACAAATCTATTTATCTTCAGCAGCGCAGCAATATGAAATAAACAGAGAACACATATTAATAATAAAATACTACTAGTTACTAGTTACGCTAGTACGTAATGCGGTTTTAGTCGGTTCAAGATAACACGTTATTCACTACGTGAATTATAATTCTACTAAGACTTATAGTCCTTATTGGCCCTATTGACCCGCAGGCAACTATCAATGCTCTTGAAACATTCTGGAACAAGCCACCATCATAGCCATCTTCTCGTTGAGCACATAATATCACATAAAAGCACATAAAAGCAAAATAAACAACGATACTGATAAATGCGTCGCTCCAATTGTCGCACGACGTCTTTCTTCAAACGGTACGGGATCGATCCATTCACTGCCAACTGCAAAATGTTGGCGTTTCCGACTTCTGCGGAAACTAGCGCTTCACCAGCTGTAGCAACCACTAGCTCCTGTGGCAACCAGCACCTCTACCAGTTGTATGGAAACCGGCGTTCCTCCACACCAATTGTAGCTGTAGCAACCACCAGCTGTATGGAAAACGGCGTTCCTCCACCAGTTGTAGCTGTAGCAACCACCAGCTGTATGGAAACCGACGACTCCACCAGTTGTAGCGTCCGGGGCTTGGACGCCACAATACCTCGTGTAGATAATAAGACAAACACTGAGGAAGAAGTTTAAATGGGCATTTATTATATCATCAAAGCTTCCTAAATCGGGTTTAGGGAGGTTTTTACGCGTATAGTTTTATTTTACTGCGAATTAGGGAATCGCGAACTCCGCTCAAGGACTGAGCCTAAATATTTATTGCACTATTATCTTCTCTTCGGCCGGCGGACCCGGGCGGCGCGTCTAGTCGCCCGCTGTCAGCCGCCCAGCCGAAAGCAGCTCCACGGAGCAATTGTTTTTTCTTCCCTACGCTCTATTTAAATCAAACAAATAATTATTTTTAAACTCTGACACATAATGGCCAGGTAACCGCATCGTGGTGTGAAATGAGGTTCAGACACCACAAGACCGCCCATTGTACCTACAATATACTTAGATTTAAGATATTGTATATAATAATATGTGGTGTACAATAAAGAATATTCTATCTATCTATCTATCTATTCCCCCAGTAAGGCACGGGTCGCGGGTTCAAGTCCCGTCCTGGGAGTTCTCGATGTTTCCCACCTAAATCTATAAAGCATACTAATAAGCAATATCATAAGCTGAAGTAGGAGCTCTATGGCGTAGCGGTAGAACGTCCGACTGCTAATTCAGAGATCGGGGGTTCGATCACGCTCAGTGCATATATTTTATATGTAGTATTTACATTACTATTTTATTATAACTGGAACTAGTTAACCTAAGCTTACCCTGGGCACTTTGGGTTTAGTTAACGCTATGTAGAATATCCTAGAATATTTATTTATTTATATCAGAGGAACAAGAAATAGGTTATTTTTTCATATCGGCTCATTTACTTCGGAGATTACCCGGAACAAACAGACAGACAGCCAATTCTGTTATCCGTACCGTGCATACACTTATATACCTTTTTTTTTTGTGCGGAAATCCCTTCGGATACCCCCCGCCGGTCAGCGGGGGCGGTTATGTCGGGCTTGAACCGACTAAAACCGCACGCCATCTCGGGTCTACAGACGGAGGGGTGTAAGGTTACCCTGGGCCATTCGCAGTGTCCCTCTGATAAGAGCAGAGGGGTACCTGGAGCGACCACGCCCCCCCCCCCACGGGCCTTGCAGGCCCGCCATACCCCGACCCCCTCGTGGTCGGGGGCCGGGCCGGCCGAGGGCCGGTTGGTCAGACACTTGGCCGTTGACGTTGACGCCAGCTACTCCAGAGGAGCAATCAATGATGCGTCATCGCCCACGTTGCCCAGGGTGCACCAAACTTGGAGGTGATCCAACCAGTCGCACCCCACACTTATATACCTATTATGCATTTATTAAAAAGTGTTTTTTTTTGTAACATTACAAATAGACCCTTCAATTCTTCAGATATCGCAAGTGACGCCGCCGCCGGATATCCTGCCAAAGTCGACCGTGCGGCGGAAGTTCGTGTGTTGTCAATATAAAGAAAACTAAGGTTGATAAACGGAACGCTTATGGAAAACACCAAGTGGCCGTGGCGATGGCGTGCTGTCGTCCAATAATTCACTATTTAATATGTATTTGGGTGGGTGATTAGGCTGTAAAAAACACGCCACTAAATGCAGGGCGAACTTAGTTTTTACATCTATTGTACTATTTTTAGGATTCCGCACCCACAGGGTACAACGGAACCCTTTTACTAAGCCTCCGTTATCCGTCCGCCTATCACGACTTGATTTTTCTTTCAAATGAAAATAAAAAATCTACTGTAGTGCAATTTTAATAGTAAGTAGGTATCTATGAAACCAGGAGAACTCATTGAAGAGGTCGTGGTGTAACTGATTGGATATAGTTACATCTGTAACTCGTCTGCCCCTTGCAGCCATCCATAGCATCGGCAGCTTAGTGGGTAACAAGTCGCCCTTTACGAATCTTATGATCGAGAGATCGCGGGTTTGAAACCTGGCCATTGCACTAATGAATTGAACCCACTCCTAACACTAACATGACATACGAAAGGGCGGACCCCATTCGTATGTCACCTGACTGTATCTGTTGAACCGTGTTGAAATTTTCACAGTTATGATGTATTTCTGTTATCGCTATAACAATAAAAACCGATTTATCGCAGGTTTATAAGTGCCCGGTTAATGGCAATACATAAACTGGCGAAATGTGGGTGCTAGCACCTCTGCCTACCCCTTCGGGGATATAGGCGTGAGTTTATTTTATGTTATGTTATGTAATAAAAACCGAATAAAATAAATATTTAAGAGGGCTCCCATACAAGGAACGTGATTTTTTCGCCATTTTTACTCGATATTAATAACGGCAACAGGTAGACGATTAGAATATTCACAGAATATTTAGTTGTACATTCACTTCCAAAATAAATAGGTGATTAAAAAATAAAATTTAATAAAATATATTATCCCATTGTATAGATAAAAGTACGGGACCCTTCGTGCGCGAGTTTGTGTTTTTTAATTCACCAAAAAAAAAACAACATTTTTGTGTCGAAGTATTACAATTACAATTTCGTAATGCATCGGTAGTTTTTTTTTTTTTTTTATTTTATTTTTTTTTAAAGTTTATCTCTGCATTTAAAAGAAAGTCACCCGAAAAACACTTTCTTAGATAATTTAAAATGTAACGATGAAATAACTTAAGTATGCATGCCTTGACCCATTCTGAACTGAACGCGGACGGAGTCACGGACAACAACTCATTTTCGTAATATTCAGTATAACAAACAATTTTATTTGTGACTGTATAAATTACCAAATTATGTCAACTGGGTCCGGGGACCCACTTCGAGTGGACCCAGTAGACTGAAGAGCCAGTATTAATTACATAGAATGTTGGCTTTTAAACGTCAATTTTTCTATCACGACTTGATTTTTCTTTAAAATGAAAATAAAAAATCTACTGTAGTGCAATTTTAATAGTAAGTAGGTATCTATGAAACCAGGAGAACTCATTGAAGAGGTCGTGGTGTAACTGATTGGATATAGTTACGTCTGTAACTCGTCTGCTCCTTACAGCCATCCATAGCATCGGCAGCTTAGTGGGTAACAAGTCGCCCTTTGCGAATCTCATGATCGACAGATCGCGGGTTCGGAACCTGGCCATTGCACTAATGAAGTGAACCCACTCCTAACACTAACATGCAATTTAGCTTAGCTGGAGAGGT
Source organism: Cybosia mesomella (assembly GCA_946251805.1). NCBI lineage: Eukaryota > Metazoa > Arthropoda > Insecta > Lepidoptera > Erebidae > Cybosia > Cybosia mesomella. The sequence goes on along the minus strand of OX276418.1, from coordinate 108,303 downwards.
ACATACATATACTCACGCCTTGCATGAAAGGTTTAATGACAGTGAAAGAAGCTCGTGAAGTAATATGTAAGGACCGAAGCAGATGGCGGGCTGATGTCTCTGTCTACCCAGAGGGAAAAAGGCGTGTGTATATGTACTTATATATTACATATATATTATGATACTAGTAATTTCCTTTACATTTTTTTAAAGATTTAATAAGCGTTTTTTTGCAATGATAACACCACTACTAGAAGCGTCTTAACCACAAAATGGTAATCCAGTTTATAGAGCGCGCATCGGCGGCGGGCGCTAGCCGACTGTGAACGTTATCTCCGCGCTATGATATTATTGTATCTCATAAAGATAAGGCTAATGGTCGCTCGGCTCTCAAACTTAATAATAATTTACGCCAAAGTTGATATTCTGGCGGCGCAATAAATCGTCCATTTGAGGCGAGTCGCACGCGCTGGACGCGGAAACGAACGCGCGTGTCGCGTCGTACGCACTCGCTCGAACGTATCGAGTTATGGACAGCTATGGAATATAAAACGCTTCGAAATTATTCAAGATCAACAAAGAAGACACCCAGCTTGGGCGTGCGAAGTCCCACCGCGACCTCCGGTGCTGGCTCCCCTCTCGACGTTAGGGGGTGAACATGTTTAGATGTTTGTTACTCAACGACACGTAGACGTAGGCGCGTGAACAGATTTGAATGACAATTGGCACATTTAGGCACAGATCATTTCCTGGATTAACGCATAAGATATTCTTCATGCCGTGGACAGGTTCCTGTGGGGAACGGGAACACTGCACCACACGCGCGGAGCCGCGGGCTACAGCTAGACCTCAGTAACAAATCAAATCTGTAGCACCTATTCGGTTACGTTAATAAGAAAAGTCGTGACCGCGTTTAATGACGAGCCCGTAAGAAATAAAAATATATGACGGACGGCAATGCAAAACGCCGAGCCGACACGCCGGCGCCGCCCGTTGCCGCTGCTCAAGCGCAGGACATGAAGCTGTCCTCCCCGAGCCCCCGCCCGGCGCCCGGGCTCCGCTCTCCGGCTGCTCCTTTCCACAAATGGCTTTATTTTCGCTTTTTTGGGAGCAATTGCCTTCTGACCCTCCAACCCTAGAGGACTGGCTGCGCCAGAGCCTCGTCCGCCCACCAGCAGGCGTACTGCCTAGCGGGTGATGTTGGCGCGGGTCCCAAGTCCTCAACCCCCCATGTGATGTGTTGGTATCACTAAATTACTCGAATTTATCGAAGCCTTAGAATTTTGAAATGTCGACTTTGCAATTTATTATTATTTATTACACTGTTAGATCTACCACATACATGAACTAGCTGATGCCTGCGGCTCCGCCCGCGCTAAGTTTGGTTATTGCTTTTTAAGGTTCCATACCCGAAGGGTAAAACGGGACTCTATTACTAAGACTCCGCTGTCAATATATTTTCGTGTCCAGAATTGCTCATTTAACATAATCCAAGTTTATTTTTTTAAATCTCCAAACAATAGACACATCTAATTTATAATAGCTTAGATGCACCAAGTAGAAGACCTTTGAAGAACAAGGTGCGTGTTTCAATTCGTAAGTTCGCTGCAGCAGTACAACTGATTGGTCGTCTAACTCAAACACTAAAGCATTTGAGCACTTCTAGTTCTTTTTAGAGGGCTTGGAACACAAAAGACCGCAACCACTACACACGACACTAAACAACACGTTATAATCTACAGTCCAGCCCTTAATCCAAGCTTAACTAATCTGTACTGCTCTTTGGCACCCCTGGATTCCGCTTGACTCCACACAGTATTGCACCAGCCTACGATGACGAAGGTACTTCTCACTGCTTCGTTCCGGACACACTCCACTAAAACACGATAAACATCTTCTATCATACTGCACTCCGTACAATTCGGTGAGGCAGACTTTTTAATGACGGTCTCTGTGGCGTAGCGGTAGTGCATTCGACTGCCACGTCAGAGGTTGCGGGTTCGATGCCTGCTCAGTGCAAATATTTGTATGCTTGAATATGTCTATTTGCATTGGTCTGAGTGTTTCTATGTATAATATGTACGTATTTACATAAAAAAGCATATAAGTATGTTTATCCGCATTCTGGAACCCATAACACAAGCTAGTTAAACTATGCTTATTTTGGGTCTAGAAAGCGCTGTGTAGAATTTCGTAGACTATTAGAAAAAAATTGCAATCAAAGATACGGCAGATTTTAAGTCTGACCAAGACCTTTATAAAGAAAAAAGAAATTAAATATGGGAACTTGTTGAGCGGAACGTGTCCTGAACGTACTCTGAAGGCTGTGACTTGAGAGCTTCTGTCCTAGCGAACCACGGATAACGAAAAGACTCTGGTCGGATTCTTATACCAAAATTCTTTTCTTAGTTAAATATTTATAAAATAGTTGGCCCATAGTTTAAAAACATTCTCTTCCAAAATAGGTAGCGCATTCGTATAAAGTGGCATAACATATGCGGGAATTCAGTCTGTGACATCCTCCAAACGATCCGCTTCCTTATTACCCAACATGAGAATGAACCCATTGCAAAATTACTTCCTTATCCTGCATTTTGAGTTGCTGTACGGAGTCTAGAACTCTGTAGGCTATCGGCACTCCTCGAAAGTTCGAGGTGCAAAGAATAACATATTGATGCGCGCTCGTAGCATCAGTGAATCCCACAAACTTGCCATGATTGATACGACCTATATATACCAGGACCTCGAGCAGTGCATATAGCTCTCATTGGTAATTAAGTTTTAATTTAATATTTGATTTAGACTGGGGGTCGAATAAGGCCCCTGAATCAAATTTGATCGCTTCTAGTTGTAACAACATTTCTTACGAGATAGTAATGATGTACCGCAGCTAAGTGGACCAAGTTTAACTTCCGCGCAGCCGGGCGAGTGGACTTCTAAGGCTTTGTTTTAATATAATTATGTTGTCACATGTGTCTCATTCGGTAAGGAGCCATATCTCCCCGTAATAGACGATATCTTTAACAAATTATTCTTTGAAGTAGTCGAAAGTTCACGCGAATATTTCTAAACGTTGGGTCATTTTGCGGCACGTTTCATCGTTTTGATTGTATAGTTTATTCAATTAAATTCTTAAGCATTTTGTATGCTTACTTTTTTCTAAAGATTTAGATCGGAAAAAGAGAACATCTAGGACGGGACTTGAACCCGCGACCAGTCCCTTACAGGGGGAATGCTCTGACCAACTGAGCCACCTAGACACGTCCCAGATATTCGAAATTCTCCGATATATCATATACGTCTTAAGGCGACGTTGGAGCCATCTACCGTAATTCTTGCGAACTACGGAAACAATGAATTAAAATTTATTATATGAAATAAATTTACAGTCATTTTTAAACATTGTTTTTTTTTTTTAATTTATTGTCAAAGTGATAAATATATTTTTATATTTATTTCAAGTGTGTAAAATGTGGACGAGCCCCGGTTTGCGGGGCTATTAGTTCTATGTGCATTGTCACAATTAGACGTGCGCTGTGCGACAGAAAGTACGCTCTACGAACCCGAAGTAAGTCGACCTTAGCCGAATTCTCACTCTTTTTCCCGAAGTGCCAAATGAAAAACCGGGTACCTTACAGGTCGCCGGTCGGTACGAACACTTTTATTGGTGCTCAACAGGAAAACTCAAAAATAGATGTCGCTTTGTCATATTGTGGCATTTGCAGCTTCTGCTATTTTTTGCCTACTTTGAGCATTCTCTGGAGCAATGGTAACGCTATGGCCGCTTCCAACTCAAGATGTATGCAAGTAAAATTTAAGTAATTGCTTCTCTTTGCTATGACCATTGAAGACTAGGTTATAGCATTCGGCATAATGCCGCCATTAGCGCGCAATTGTACGTAATGGAGGCTGGTGTGCAGCTGTGGGCTCGCGTCGCCATTGTGCGTCGAGCGCGGGTCCCACGTCCGTGACACCGCGCAGGGACAGCACCAAAGGTCGAGCAAGTGGCTGCGTCTTGTGATGTCGGGCGAAACGCGGCTATCGATATAATATTTCGATATTATTTCGTTACTGTAAATGTTGTTAGTAGATTTTAATATTGTTATCTTATCGATAGCTCAATTTCAAAGACTTCTATGAACAGTGTCTAAGCAAGCAGCTTACATTAAACATTGAGTCACATTTGGGGGGTGCAATCAACACCTTCGGGGCAACAACCTCACTTGCTAGTCGGTGCACCTGCTGGCAAACAGATGTGGCACAGGCGCATGTCTCGGGGTTGGGAGGTCAGATGGCAGCCGCTCGCGGTAAAGCAGGACATACCGATCAAAAACTATATTCCAAAAACGTATAGACCAAAAATATAGGATCCCGGGCTTTAAAGTGGAAACTTCAGATGCAACTGGAACATCACTAGGAAGATGGTGAGTTCGGCGTGCGGGGGACAAGTGATCAAAATAGACTAATAGAAAAACACGTAGAAAAACTATTTAGTAACCTAAATCTCCTTACACTACCCTAGATGCTTTATATTATGGCCCCCAATTACCAAAATGTTTTTTGATGAAGCAATAAAAAAAAAAAGTTTATTGCAAAGCTTCGGAACAGTATTTTACATTGCACCCACAAAATATTTATATTAATGGGGATGCCGACGCAAAACTAATTGTGGCAGCAGCAAATGACCAAACAAAACAATGACTTTAACCCTTAAATCTTTTGAGTGTTTCTATTACTATGGTTTAATAAATTTGTTGGCATTAAAATTGAGTAGGTATGTGAATAAATAAATAAAAATAAATAATAAAATTAACAAATTTCCAATAAATTTTAGAAATGCTTTAAGGCATAAAGTTTTAAAGACACTTGCACTCGTTTGGCTCAAATTGTTGATAAACTTCATAAAACACGTCTATGGTAATTTCTGCGCGTTCTAAATAAACAAACTTGAAGTAGGTAGCTAAAAAGTTATCTAAGTAGGTATGTTTCTCCGCATTCTAGAATCTGTATCACAAGTTAATTACCTTTGTCAAATATGCTGATTTATGTATCATTGTACGTCTTCACGGGGCGGTATCTGGTCACAAGGTGACAAGGCCCTTCAATAAATATAGGTTAAGCTATAGGTACCTACACTTCAAGCTAGACACGACCTTCAGTAATGAAGATACCGACTAAGAAGAGATAGGTACCTACTTACTTTAGGCCTTGCTCTGGATTGTGTTGTTTAGTGTGTCGTATATATTTATATATATAGACTAGCTGAAACCCTCGGCTGCGCCCGCGTGGATGTCGGCTGTCGTGACTTTTGCACATATCTCCGGTTCTACTCAACCAATTGCTATTAAACATGCAGTGGATTTTAAGTCTGACTAAGGTTTTTCCAATGAAAAATACTGTATTAAAATACGTTCAGTTTTGTTTTTGCGTCCATAGCGATGATATTCAGCGACGGAGCGGAACAAACACAAGAATTCTAAAGAATATATTTTTGGTCCAGAACCAAAGTATTTTTTTTGTATCTCCAATGTACAGACGCAACTAATTTAACTAATTTAACCAACTAATTTACACTTTAATAATGGTACTTGCTGTGCCCGCGACGTCGTCCGCGAGGACTTAGATCTGAGTTTTAATTTTTTTGCGTGGAACCAAGTCAAAACTTGTAAGTACCAAAATTTATCAAAATTTTAACTTTTTATTTTTGAATTTTTTTCTTTACTTGTGCTGTTAGACCTTGCTTTTAACAAAAAGTGACAATTCTAGTGTCAACCGGAAGTACTTTATTGGTTTTGGGTCGAAAACCTATACACGGTAGTTCCGTGATTTAGAATCACGAAATTTGGCATAAAAGCAAAGTCTTACAAGTCTATTTTATTTTTATTTTTTTTACAGCACAAATAAAGGAAAAATTTAAAACTTAAAGAAAGTTGGAAATTGGAAATGTTCATTAATTTTTATAGATGATACGGAACCCTTCGTGCGTCCGACTCGCGCTTACTTACAATATAAAAACCGGCTGTTTTTATATTGTAAGTACTGTGTATACATTCATATGTATTCATTAAGAAACTGAAATTGTTACAATGCCAACTGACAATTCAATTTCACTTATTTGTATCGATAAATTAAAGTGAGGTTAATTAACAAAACTTGAGTCATTAAACATTGTTCCATTCGATAGCTCCAGTAGTATATTACAAGTGCATGACTCAATATGCGATAATGCACTGTAGTATAGGTACTGAGACAGTACACGAACACATGGGCCATTACCACTAAGGGGGGAGAAAAAGGCAATCACAATATTGTGAATAGAGCAGGATGAAAGGAATGATCTCCGGCGGTCTCATCAACCGTACGAAGACATTCCACATCGATAGTAGGGCAGTGGCACTGCTCCGGGTGAGGCAGCCCAGGGGCCGTGCCGGGGCACAGGCATACTACATCTGTACTAATATTATAAAAAGGAAAGATTTGTTTACTTGTAATCGATAATCTCTGAAAAGTCTGAACCGATTTCAAAAATTCTTTTCCACGGGATCAGGACTCACGCGGGCGAAGCCACGGGCAACAGCTAGTGTTCAATACAAAAATTGTTTGAAGGCATTAGCATAAATGGAACTTATCGATGCCTCAACCGATTTCCACGATTAATAAATCGATAGCGGATTTCTATCGATATGGCATCACCACGTCACTATAATATATCGATCTACTACACACGATCGGTCCTCCAACGTATTATTTAATATTTAATACGTTGTCATTTCAAAAATGGAAAGTTTCATTAAAATGGCAGCACAGCTGAGAGACAGTGTACGCGCGCGCACCAGCAACACTCATTAGTTGAGCTCTGTTAATTAGTAGCTTGTAGAAGCAACGAGATTTGCATTCACGGTCCACTGTCCAAATAAAATATTACATTCATTGTCATTCATACACATTCATACTCGCGTCTGTGCATGTCCCATGTTCGACCGGGCACTTTCTCAGGGGTTATGTTTTTATCGAATGGAGAACCGCCCTTAAGCACCTGTCTTTTAGTAGTCCTGCACAACGCGCGTGAATTTCTCCAAAGGCGTAATAATAATTTATTTATTGACAATAAGAATGTTCTGTACATAAAGTAATTCCAATAATGCCAGTATCAGGAGCCGAAACTCTTTCTAGATCATACATAAATATTTCTTAAAATCAATAAATTGGACTACTTCCTCACCGACTAACCAGTATGCACAACTAGTTGTGCCGTAGGGAAGGATTTTCGATTGGCATTCCTGACGGCACAACTAATTGTGCATGTTAGTTCTCGAGTTCTTTTAAACAGAAAAAAAAAATTGTTTTGGTATTTCCCGCCGGTATACCTTTGGATTCCTTCCTTGAATATACCCAGGGTCCCCTATTGTAGGGACCCTGGGTATATTCTAGCCTTTTGGAGGCCTTATTGGCTTCCGTGACGGAACACCGTGTGGTTTCAGTCGGTTCGATTCCGACATAGCCACCTCACCGTTAACGGGGGTTGATGAGGTACCCGCAGGGGATCCCACACTAAACTGAATGGAACTAGTGAGATTTTCTTTTCTCACTCATTTTAATATAAGATCATCATGACGCTTACGTCAGGTCCCACGAACTAGCGAGTGGGCTAAATGCTTCCCGCCACTAGCCGGGCACTTTCTCCAGCTTGAGAATTTCCTAAACAAAAACCCGGCAATCGAATTCAAGACCTCTAGCACAGCATTACACATTATGACTTATTTATCTAAAGTGTCGTCACCAAGGCAGTCACTTGGGTGAAGACTTTTGACTTTACTCAAATAGGATCGAAGCAAGTATAAAGACGTCGTTGCTTAACCTAAAGGGAAAGGGGCCTGTCTCCGTCCACTAGGATCTTCTGCTTAAACCTCTGAGGGATCAATATGGATAAAAATTCTAAAAAATATCTAAAGAAATCCCCCAGGGAATATAGCGGATCCTAGTTGACGGAGGGGTTCAAGTAAGTTAATTGCCGACCTCCTCAATTGTCTACCGGCTTGCAGGATGTGCCCGGTCGCGTGACGCTTGACGCGTGTGAGCGTAACATTTGAACTATTTTCGGCCAGCTTATTTTATATTGGATTAGATTATAAGATGCTTTATTACAAGACTTTGTAGATATGGAGTTTTGGATACAATAAAAAGTTAATTACTGTTTCAAGGCTTTTGGTTTTATCAAAAATGCATATTTTATACTACAACAAACTGACCACCAAAGACCTGGATGTAGATGTCTTCACTCTGTACATGAGCACACGCATGCGTATTGTGTACGACGTACCTCTTCGTTATGTTCATTTGTATTTTTTCTCTCTTTCCAAAAAGTATGTATCCTTCGTTTGTCTTTTTGGTCTGTCATTCATTATAAAAATTCGTACGTTAACGTGGTCTTTTTATATTCCTATTTTGTTGCCTTAAATATTTTATATAATCAGCATTCAATAGAACAGATCCAATCCTTCATTAACACGTACCTATACTTACGCTTTTTCTTTTTGGGGCACGCAAAGATAACAGGCCATCACCTTTTTTTTTCGGGGTGGGTGCCCATAAAGCATTTCCCTCGCACCCCGAACAGGACGAGTTGGTGGGGGGGGGAGGGGAGGGGCAGTAGCGTCTGTGACACCGACCCGTACGTACGTTTCCTACTACCCGCGATCGCTCTCAGCTTAAACTTCTAGAACGTGTCCGTTATTTCTACTTATATCGCCTGCAGGCTACTTTTTAACTGGAACTCGTCCCATAATAATATTCTACAACATAATATTATTCCATAGGTTCTGGGAACAGGATTAGTATTCCACGCCGCGGGCAACAGCTAGTTTATTATAACAGGTTCTGCACTTGCTAGTGTCCTCCTGAGATACATTGCCGTGAGACCTCCAGACGTCATCAACGGCCAGCTCATAATTACCCGCCAGGTGCGCTTCCGCCGCATTGTCTGTTATCTAGATGGCTCCACTCTAAGTGTTCGTGCGGTGGTCACGTGTGAAACTATGTGCGGAACGTAGATTACTTGCCGCCGCCAAGGTCTGGCGCGGCGCCAGCGACACGCTCCGACAAGGCGTGGGAACAACCTCAACACTGCAGTCCTGGGTTCGTCAATAGGCTGTCTAGGCCTGCAGGTCTCGTTGTGGCGCTACAGCGTCCCTCCCCCTTTCCCGGGGGCAAGACAGGGACACCGTGGTTCCATCTCGAAACCTGAGTTGGAGGGGGATTCGAAAGGGTTTCAAACTATAGAGGCCTCGTTTTGGTCGAATCAACATCATCTCAACGAGTGGCCTAAGATTTGGTCCAAGAGTGTAAGAGATGTGAGTGACTATAACATACAAAAGTTTAAGGAATACTTATCTTGTCTCTCGTTTTCCGAAGTCTATGAACTGACTAATACAAACGATGCATTCAATAGTTTTCATGACACACTTACACTGTTTTACAATTTGTGCTTTCCAATAAAAAAAATTAAATGTACTGCGAAACCTATCAAAAATAGTTGGCTAACAAAGGGCATAAAACGATGTTGCGTCAAAAAACGGATGTTATACATCAAATATCGGTTAAATAATGATAACAAAAAACAAAATAAAGCCAACTATGAACGATACTCTCGTATACTCAAAAAATGCATAGGTAAATCACAAAAAATAACAAATCACCATTACATTACCACGTCCAAAAACGTATGCAAAGCAGCATGGGATGTAATTAAAGATAGGACAAACAATAATTCTGAAAGACATGAAATTGACGCTCTAGAAATTGACAATGTACTATACGATGACCCAAACCAAATATGTGACTTATTTAACAAATTTTATACCAATTTAACCAATAAACACACACAAACAAACATCCAAAACGACATGACTAACATTCCACAGAATACTAAGAGTATATTTTTGACCCCAGTAGATGAAATTGAAATATTCCGAATTGTCAACTTCCTAAGAAATACCAACTCCACGGGATACGACCATATTAGCACCAAAATATTAAAAAAGTCTATCTTAAGTATACTGACTCCACTTACCTATATAATTAATCTTTCAATATCAGAAGGCATATTTCCTACAACCATGAAGATTTCGATTGTAAAGCCGTTACACAAAAAAGGAACTAAGACAAACGTTAACAACTACAGACCCATAACGTTGATCCCGATATTGGCAAAAATTTTTGAGAAAGTCATGTATAATAAAATAGATGCCTTCATATCTTCATGCAATATTCTCAAAAATCAGCAATATGGATTCAGAAAACATAATTCCACTTCCCTAGCTTGTTTTTCACTGGTGAGTCAAATAACACAGGCTCTCAACGATAAATCCATGATAGTTTGCGTGTTTCTTGATATGACAAAAGCTTTCGATTTTGTCTGTCACAAAAGATTGCTTTCGAAATTGTACAATTATGGAATAAGAGGAATTGCCCATTCGTGGATTAAAAGTTACCTGGATAACAGATTGCAATGTGTTGAACTAACAAAAATTGAGAACAATAAAGAAATAAAATATCGCTCGTCATATATGCTAAATAATTATGGTGTGCCCCAGGGCAGTATTTTGGCCCCACTGCTGTTTATATTATATATTAACGACCTCCCTGATGCTTTATGTCATGAATGTATCCTATTCGCAGACGATACAACACTTATTATTAAAAGCGATAGCAAAACAGCATTAGAAGCGGAAATTAAAAACACTTTAGATAGAGCTACTCAATGGCTGGAAATAAATAATCTAAAGGTAAACATGAATAAAACCAGTCTTATACAATTTCAAACATGTAATTCCAAAATATCAAACCTTGAAATAATGCACAAAGATGAGATCCTAAATAATAGTAACAGTTGCGTATTCTTAGGTGTTGCAGTTGATAAATTTTGTAACTGGAAACCTCACATTGAGAAAGTTCTCAGTAAAATTGACCGCTTTGTTTATGTTTTAAGAAGGATATCACAAACTGTAAGCACTGAGGCAGCGATTGTTGCATATCATGCATATGTAGCCTCAATACTTCGCTACGGTCTTATCATATGGGGTAATTCCACAGAAGTTGAGAAAGTGTTCAAGGCTCAAAAGAAATGCATCCGAGCAATATGCGGAATGGTTACTACCGACAGCTGTAAGCCTCTATTTAGGCAATGCAAAATTCTCCCTTTACCATGCCTGTATCTATTGGAAATCTGCATTTTTGTTAAAAAACATTCCACATTATTTAAAAAGATGGGAGACTCGGCGAACAGCCGAACAAGGCACAAAGACCGACTCCAGATACCAAAAATAAATCTGGAAATGTTCCGAAATAATGTATACTGCATGTGTATTAAAATATATAATCACCTACCTGGTAGTCTTAAAAAATTACCCATAAGCTTGTTCCGCAACGAGCTTCGTAAAATTTTATGTGATAAAAACTATTACCACATAAATGAATATTTAGAAGACAAATTTTTAAATGTATAAATTCTATCTTTTAGACATTCGAGTAACAATACATATTTTGACATTAGAGTACTCTGATAATTCCTTGATCCTACAATATAATATTAATAAATTAAATTACAATTTTGACGAATTAGAATAAGCCCTATGATATAATGTCGTTAAATCCAACCGCGTAGATTTATTGCATGTCAAAGATGAGACTTTTTAGTATTATAAATTATGTTTTCAATATTTAAGATTTGCACGCCACAAGTGGCAGAATATGCTGTACCTAATAAATAACCCCAACACCTGTAACCGACCATATTCTGGGAAATAAAGATTATTATTATTATTATTATTATTATTATTAGTGTACGAACCTTGTCCGTATGATGATAGACTCATAGACAAAAAATCATCCGGTGTAGTACCAGTAGCACTACAGGTGCCCATGGTCCACTTGATAGAACTACTGTTTTTGCCCACGATATTTTTTCCCATTGGTAGGATCCAATACGCAGTAAGACCCCTGGTAATAAATCGTCCCTATTGCTGCTGGAGCCTCCAGCTCGGAGCCCGGGGCCCCTTTTCCTACTTTTCTTCTCCACTTCATGCGATCTCCAGCATCTCCGACCGCGAGGCCACTGGTACATGTCATCACTTTAAAATAGCTATTTATGCTACGAGTTCGAGCTCCGTAGTGTGAGGCTCGAACTCCTGCCACTGGCTTTGAAACTACCTCGTTCCAAGATCATCACTATCCTCAAGGCGATGTCCCAGCAGCGTCGCAAGTTTGCACTGGAGCCCGAGTCGGCATGTCGACTGGGTAATTCCTAGCCCTCATCCCTGTCACAGAGCTGCTCCTAGTTGCACTCAAAGCTTGCACCATGAAGTCCGGAGTCTGTTCTCCTACTCTTGATTCGGCTTACCTGGACTTTTACGGGAACAACTGCCGTCTGAACCCCACAACCCATAAAGAGGTGCGCCTGCGCCAGAGTCTCGTCCGTTAACTAGCAGGTGCACCGAATTGCAGGCGAGGTTGGCTCGGTAGGGCTCCGTGCACAACAGGACAAAACCTGGCTCTTCCAGGTACAAATTGACGATAAACTGTGACTAATGTGGGCGCATTCATTAGGCATTTTATTAGAGTAGGAAAAGTACTGAACAATGCGGATAGACTGCTTAACCGCCGATTTGAAACAAGATCTCAAAATGGTCGAGAACATAAAAAAATAATTGTGGTTAGATGATATCATAACAATGTTGATACCATAAAAACTGAATTAGGGCTGTCACCACACAACTAAAAAAATATATAAAAATATTTTGAAGACTTTTGATACTCCACAAACATACTTACTTATGTATAAAGCGGCCAAGTGCGAGTCGGACTCGCCCATGAAGGGTTCCGTAGCAGCAAGTCACATAATAATGCTTTTTTTTTAAATTTTATATTTGAGTTGATTGAATTGGTAAATTGCGGTTTACGATTTATTAAAAAAAACTACTTGCTAGATCCCGTTCAAACCAATTTACGGTAGAAGTTTACATGGTAATGTACATCATATATTTTTTTGAATTATCATTCTCTTAGTTTAGAAGTTACAGGGGGGGGACGGGGGACGGGACATTTTACTACTTTGGAAGTGACTCTCGCGCAAACTATTCAGCTTAGACAAAAATTATATTACAAACCTCAATATCATTTTTGAAGACCTATCCATAGATATACACATATGGGTTTGATGAAGAAAAAAAAATAGATTTTCAGTTCTAAGTATGGGGAGCCCCCAAAATTTATTGTTTTTTTCTATTTTTGTGTGAAAATCTTAATGCGGTTTACAGAATACATCTACTTACTAAGTTTCAACAGCATAGTTCTTAAAGTTTCGGACAAAAGTGGCTGTGACATACGGACGGACAGACAGACAGACATGACGAATCTATAAGTGTTCCTACATAATTATTGTTTATACGGGACTTCAATCAATACGGGAAATCAATATACTATAAGTGTTCCGTTTTTTGCCATTTGGCAACGGAACCCTAAAAAGCGTGGGTAGTTTACTGGTTAAGAAGTTGGCCTTACGATCGAGAGGTCCCGGGTTCGAATCCGATGTTAGGATACCGACGTGAACCCACTCCTAACACAAGCTATTTAGCTTAGCTGGAGGGGTTAGGGGGGATATTAGTAATTTCGGTTACTAATATTCTTTTCAAAAATACAAAATTACTGTTTAAATTAATAGTACTCTTTAAAAAAACATAAATATTATCCTCATCATCTCAGCGTGGTGTCCTGATCTCACCTGAGGCCTCCCGCCTTCCGCATCCAGTCTATCCTAGCTACCTTGTTCAGGTCGTCAGTCCATCAGGCTGGGGGCGTCCCACCTACCGCTTGCCGACCCGCGGTCTCCACTCTAGCACTCGTTTGCTTCAACGGCCTCTGTGGCGTAGCGGTAGTGCATTCGACTGCTACGACAGGGGGCGCGGGTTCGATTACCGCTCAGTGCAAATATTTGTATGCATGAATACGTATATTTGCATTGGGCTGGGTGTTTCTATGTATAATTGGTATGTATTTACAAAAAAAGTATATAAGTATGTTTATCCGCATTCTGGAAGCCATAACACAAGCTAGTTAAACTATACTAACTTTGGGTCTAGAAAGCGTTGTGTAGAACGTCGTAGAATATTTATTTATTATTATTATTTATAATAAAACTGAAACATTTTTTGATAACCCTACGAATAATAATACAGTTGGTAAAAAAAAAAGTGCGACATTTAATAGAAATACATGATTACTGCGATCCGAGTAGACTCTCATTATTTGTGTCCTCTGGCCTCAGAGCCGATAGAGCTGGTTGGAGAGGCGCCCGCGAGGGTACGGCGGCGATTTTGCCGGCAGAAAGAGGGGCTATTGATCCATATTTTTATTTATCCCTTCTCACCAAATAGGGGACAGGTTGTGGAGAATAGCTCTAACTTTAGTCGCCTTATAAAACATTCACGCGAAGAGATGGGGTGGTTGTGGTCCTCACATTGATCTGAAACCTGGACATTTGCTATCAGGAATATCATAAAGCATGATCGCATGCACAGCAGTCGTGTGCGCACTGAAGGTACCTCCAGTCCGGCCATTCGGCCTCGCTAAAGAAAGTCTCTACTGCCCTTTCATGTACAATGTAACCTCCAATATCCTCATTCGGTAGCTGTCCCTGTAGTCCATCCAGGTGGACCGCGGGTTACTAACATTGCTAATTAAACCTATGCTACAAATGTTATAATGTGAAAGTTGGTGAAGACGAAACGGTGAGCGTGCGTGTGTGTGAAAGTTGCTCTTTTACGCAAAAACTCCGGAACGGATCTGGATAAAATTTGGCACAGAATTAGATTATAGTCTAGACCTGTAGATACTTAAGTAGATCACTTTTTATTGCGGGAATAAGTTCCCGTGGATCGCGTCGCGTCGCGGGACCGTGGTCAGTATTTTAAGCGGGCGGAGCCGCGAGCTACAGCTAGTATTGAATACATTTATAATCTGTGACTGTTACACGTGACTGGCACGTGTGATGCAGGTCGTGCGCCGAAATCAATTTGACGAGAGAATTTGTTTTTTCACTCTACAATTACTCATAACATTTGTCACGGTTTTAGCACAACATGGCTTCGATTCGCATTCAAAACAAATAATATAGTTATTTTATTATTTACATTGCATATTCCGACATGAAAAATATTACGAAAGAATTTTTTTTTGTCAATGAGTACTAATAGGTACCTGAAATTACTAATATTCCCCCTAACCCCTCCAGCTAAGGTCAATTGCTTGTGTAAATACTGGGTTCACGTCGGTAGTGCAATGGCCAGGATTTGGACCCGGGACCTCTTGATTGTAAGTTCGACAACTTAACCACTGAGCTACCGACGCTTTCCCACCTTTTCTCCCCAAAATAAGGTCATGTGGACAATTTTTAAAGCCCTAACCATCATGGCAAGTTAAGGAGCAACTGAGGAGATGCCTCTGACAGGAAGAAAGCCATCATTAAATCATTGGGACAAATTCATGGAGACGTGGAGAGACTCTCCACGTGGTTAGGACACGTGGAGAGGACGAAAGAGATTTACGAGGCCGTAACCTTTGTTTTAAACTTGCGTCCATAGACCATCTGGTAGGCTGTGTGCTTATTTTCTTCCTTAGCAGTATAAAGGAGAAACATTCATTGTACGTACAGCTAAGAAGTGGAACTCTTCGCGTGAGTTGTGATTCCGGAGGGCTACAACTTGGGAATCTTCAAGTCTAGAGTGAATAGGTCGCCTCCAGGCAAGCGAACTCCATCGTCGATAACATCATCACCTGCCTCTAAGCAAACAAAAAACGAGTTCGAGGGACACAAGCAGAAGCCGCGTGTCACGGAAATAAATAGTGTTGGACCCAAGAAATGCAGGCTCTACATCATGGTAGATGACGTGCGTGCTGGTCTCACTGCCAAGGATACCGAAGACCGTGCGAAGCGGAGAAGGAAAAGCCAGAAAGAGAACCCCTGCAATCATCAAAAACTATCTGTAAATCGCTTGAATGCCACAACGCAGCGGCAGTTGACAAGGTGCGATCTGTAGCGCTGCGCCTCGCCCGCGCCTCGCCCGCGCCTCGCCCGCGCCTCGCCCGCGCCGCCTGCGATCGCTCGCCAACATTCCGGCCCCGCGGCCGTTATAACTGCCATAGAAGTATATTGTACACCGAACCGGTTGCTGAGACTGGATATCATTATTTTTGCACGTCGCTCGCGTGGAGTTCTGGTCCCGTCCCCGCTTTCCATGAGAACCTAGTCCAGGTATAAAATAGCCTAGGTATTCCAGATTATAATCTAGGACGGTACCAAATTTCAGCCATATCCGTTCAGCCGTTAGAGGTTGATTGAGTAACACACATCCCAACTGACGAACATCTTCACAAACTTTCACATTTATGATATTAGCAGGAAGTAGGATAGGATTTAAGATTTTCTAGAAACTCAGCTAGCAGACAAGTTGGGTGTATGAGACCCAACAAGACCATCGGGTCTGCAAGCGGGTATATACATCTGTTTCCGAGGGGACCATCTCGAAACCGGAGATGGCCCAGGGTCAGTCGAGGTCCGAGGGATATGCTCTATTGGCAACCTTAAACCCCGGCGTCTTAAGCCCCGAGACGGCGTGCGGTTTTAGTCGGTTCAAGTCCAACATACCCGCCCCCGCCGGCCGGCGGGGGGGTATCCAAAGGGATTTCCGCACCAATAACAAAAGGTCGTACGGCAGTCGCTCCTATAAAAGATTTGTCGTCAAAAGGAGAAGGAGCAAGCACAGCCCGTGCTCCAGGTGACATCCTCGGACGCGGCCGGGAACCACGCCAAACTGGTGGTGAAAGACCCATGGGCGAGCCTTGGAGAGCGCGTCATGCCGTGGGTCCCGAATGCCTTACGAGCACAGTGCCTCGTTACGAGTGGCTGGCGCCCCAACACGTGTGCGCAACCAGGGCCTGTACACCAAGCGACATGCTCCTAGTGGAATCGCTTCGAAGTGAACACAAAAGGGTCCGAATGTGTCGACTAGTGATGTCACTCCATACGTTTGTCAATATAATGTGACTTCGTCATGTCCCCCAGGTTTAATTACAGAAGTTCGATATCGAAGTTCGGCCGACTGTACATCGACCCAAATGAGTTGGAAAATGTTGATCTATGGAATCTGTACTGGTCATATAGAGATGAAGAGCTTTGATTGAACGCGCCAACCAGACCATTGGCTGTGAGTTGTTGTGTAGTCATTGTAGAACATCATCTTTCTGCCTATACTGTTATAAAATTGTAAATTTGTTATACCCATAATTTAAAAAGCGGCCAAGTGCGAGTCGAACTCGCCCATGAAGGGTTCCGAAGCAGCAAGTAACATAATAATAATGCTTTTTTTTAATTTTTATATTCGAGTTGATTGAAAGAAAGGTAAATTGCGGTTTACGATTTATGACATAATAAAAAAAAACTACTAACTAGATCTCGTTCAAACCAATTTTCGGTGGCAGTTTACATGGTAATGTACATCATATATTTTTTTTAGTTTTATCATTCTCTTATCTCTGAAGTTAGAGAGGGGGGGGGGGGGCACACGTTTTACCACTTTGGAACGGAGTCTCTCGCGCAAACTATTCAGTTTAGAAAAAATATATATTAGAAACCTCAATATCATTTTTGAACACCTATCCAATAGATAACCCACACGTATGAAACATTTTGAACACCTATCCAATAGATAACCCACACGTATGAAACATTTTGAACACCTATCCAATAGATAACCCACACGTATGAAACATTTTTGACTTTCAGTTCTAACCTAACTAACTTAGAAATGAAACTCAAATGTTTTTTGAACCCCCAAAATTTATTGCTTTTTTGTATTTTATGTGAAAATCTTAATGCGTTTCACAGAATACAAAGTGGCTGTGACATACGGACGGACAGACAGACAGACATGACGAATCCATAAGGGTTCCGTTTTTTGCTATTTGGCTAAGGATCCCTAAAAAAAACTTGGGCTTCGTTAAATGAGCGATTCAGAACATAAAAATATTTTTTTTGGAATTCTTGTTTACTTGTTCTCGATGGACTGGTGTAGAATATAACGCAGGCATTAGCTGGTAGTATTATTGAACAGAAGGAAATATTCACACGCGCCTCGTCTACGGACACGCCATTCTCGTCGAGCGAACGGCCAAGGCACAAAAGCTACGAGTCATCGCGCCACGCACCGTGTCGGCGCGATATCTGCATTGCTGCATGCGCGCTTGGTGCCCGCCTGCATGCAGCATACATACAAAACTCAATGTGCGCCTCGGCGTATGACATGCGGTACGGCCGGCGTCATGGAGCTTGCATCCATTGTTTCACATGGAAGCTGCAAGCAGGCGTACACCAAGCGTTTCTTAGGTGGTAGAGTCAAGCAACAGTCATTTTGGCCGTTGCATGAATGGGCCGACTCGACCGGGGAAGCACCACCCTCTCACAGAATATCGACGCCAAGTAACAGTATTTGAACTGTTGCGTTCCGTTCGGTGAGTGAGAGTGCCGGAGCCCAAACTCCTTTCCCATCCCCTTCCTAACTCCTTTCCCATCGCCTCCCAAACTCCTTTCCAATCCCCTCCCAAACTCCTTTCCCATCCCCTTTCCTTTACAGGATCGGCAGCGTGAGTGTGACGCCACTGGTGTTGCACACGTCCATAGGCCGCGGTAACCGCTTCCCATCAGGTGGGCCGGATGCTTGGCTGCCACATTAGTGGTATAAAATAAAAGCGTATAATGACGAAAACGCGTCTATGAAGCTACGCCTCCGTGGACAGTTGCCCTTAGTCCTCAAGGATGTCGGTAGGGCTCTCTACATCTGAGTTATGTCCAGTCCATGATATATCTCTGTGCCAAATTTCATCCAGATCCGACCCGCCGCCGCTCTGGTGCGATTGAGTAACAAGCATCCGTTCATCTAAAGCTTCGATTTTATAACCGTGCTAAACCATACAGTATTTTATAAATACGAAAGTTTATTATGAAGTTGACATGGCTGCATAATTATATGCGAAAATGTTGCATCATGCGGGGAGATACAAATCTGGTTTGAGCAGGAAAGTGTGCCGGTCGTGGGGCTTACCCGACCGTTGTACCTAATCGACGCGAGATAAACGCAGGCGAGCTGCAGGCACGAGTGCTTGGCAGGAAAACCGACACAGGATGACGTGACGAGGAAAATTAGTGCGTTAAACATATACTAATTATTCTGTCCTCCATTTTGGTAAATTTTAAGATTATAACAAATTAGTTGTCCAATCCGCCTCCAAATCCAAATGTTCCTATGCAGCGTGTAACTATGCAGGTCTACATCGCTTTCAAAGAGATTTCAATGATGCTCCTGGTATAATTCTGTTTGCAGCGAGCGTCCATATTTTTACCCGCGACGGAACTGAGAAGGTATATTATTAGGCGTTTAAGATGAGAGATTGCTCGTTTGTGTGTGCACTCGGATGTTGCCATTTATCTCGAAAACCAGTCGACCGATTCAGATGCGGTTATGTATTGTTGTCTGTACTTAAAGGGCAGGTCATTCATTAGCAATGGTTTTAAGTTTGGTAACGGACGCTGCCGTCATTTATAGAAATTTTCGCTTCTTTTTGATAACTGCACAAAGCGTTTTTTAGACCCAAAGTAAGCGTTACTCCGCTAAGCTAGCTGATTATGTAGTATGGGCCCTAGAATGTGGTTTTTTATACGCGCCATAGCCGTTTGTTGGTGGCTGAACTCCTCCGTAACCACTCGCGTGATCTTGACCAAATTTACCACGGTGATAGTGTGGACACTGAGGAGTGTTTTGAAGCGAGATGGTTGAGGAATAATTACCGAAAAACAGTTTCACGAGCGCGGGGCCTTAGCTAAGCGCGCCACCTTAGTAAGATGTCTTATTTCCAAGTAAGAGTCCTGCTCGCTCAGCTCAGTTTATTTCAGTCGCACCCTGCACTGAATTCCTAGTTATTAAACTTACACAAAAATATGTATGTAACCACAAAAAACCTGTGGAGGGCTGCCATCCCTGCCCTGAAAATCAATCAGTGAATAGCAGGCCCTGGCGAAATTATTAGTTTTCTCCCTTTTAAAGAATATTAATAAGTAAAATGACTAGTAACCCTTCTAGCTGACCTACTTGTGGTTAGGAGTAGGTTCGCGTCTGTAGTGTAATGTACAGGATGCGAACCCGCTGATCGTAAGGCCGCTGATCGCAAAGGCGACTCCATAACCACTAAGCTACCGACACCCTTCGATAAACAAAAAGTTGGGTCGAAGGCTACACCCAAGGCTTATATTTGCAGGCGACCCTGAGGTTCTGGGTGCCATACTAGCTCGGGGAAATGTGTCACTGGGTTTTTATATCAGTATATTGTGCTCGGTGTCTGGCAACTTCTCGCCAGACGATAATGACTGAACTTGTACTGTTTATAATTAAACATTAATTAATTTGCATTCTAATAGGTGTCTAGTCACAACAGAATGACTCTAGCACGTAATCATCGGGTATTGTTCAATTGCTCAGCGCAACAACCATTGCTTGTTTCGCATAATGACGAAAAACAACGCTCGTTATCAGAAGCGCCATGTACTTTAACTGTAGACGCTTCACAGGGCTCAAAAGTATATGATAATGTCGCACTCACGGTCGAAGCAATAATTTATCCTATCAACCGTTGTGTTTGCCTACTTACAGAACGGAAACACCAAAATTGATAGCATTTTAAGAAAAAAATCTTGTCGCACAGGAGTCCATGGAGAGATTACTGCTCGTGGTACGTCTAATGTACTGGAAGAGTAGCTAGTGGAGCTTGCAGGAGGCGGAAGTCAGGAGGAGAGGGAGACACATACATACATACAGTCGAGCCTCTTTCCCTCTGGGGTAGACAGAGACATCATTTTTCCACTTGCTTCGATCCTGGCATACTCCTTTCGCTGCTTCTACTTTAATAATAGTTTTCATAGTGCACACACGCCTGCCAACTCGCCGACGCGGAATAAAACCCCACCCCACCAGGCGAGGCCGCGGTGGCGGCCAGAGTCCGCCGGTAACCCTGGGGTTATCCTTTCGAGGGGTTACCCGGGGTGCCCGACAACACTCGTGCAGGACACCGTGCGGTTTTAGTGGACGCACGACATACCCGCCCCCGCTGGCCGGCGGGGGGGTATCGAAGGGATTTCCGAATGTAACAAAAAATAGTGCATAGGAATGCAACGAGATGAGCTGGCAAAAAGATTCATATAAAGAATATGTAGACGACAAACAAGCTTGGAAATGAACGGTTGCTCTCTCACTATGCTACTCAAACAAAACTTTGCAATTAGATTAAGTAAATACATAGAATAGACCAAAAAAACAGCCCGCTGAGCTTCTAGCCGGAGTCTGCGCACAGGCCCGCGTTTCGAACCGGTCCACTTGCTAGTTTACATTTTTCTAGTTTTTTTTTGACGTTTTATAAGTTCCGCTTCAATGGTCTATATACAGAATAAATGATTTTTGACTTGACTTTGCCTGGGCACAGCACTAGGGAAGCCGCAACACACTTTTCTCTAGACGCTTGCTGTAAGAATAATGCATTACCTACTGGAATTGTCGTGATTTTTGAGCTGAGAGTGAGACGAAGCCGAGCGAAAAGCTCTATAAACTTCACTCGGCGTATTTCGGTTGTGACGCCACTCCTCCTAAACTAATCGACCAATTTTGGCCAAACCTGGCATGTAAATATAACTTGATACCCGGAAGGTTTAGAAAAAAAATATTGAAAATCGAACATACCATGGAGGAATAATTCACCCTAAAAAAATTTCAAAATCTGATTTCTCCAAAATGATCAATGTTGAGACCACGATTTTGGCGCCTAAATGTGCTACTTAAAAAAGAAATCACCGAAAAAACAATAAAATGGTACTCAATGGAAAAAAATGGCGCGTGAATTGTAGGTAATCCTGTAGTGCACTCTCAGCTCAACATTGCAACAGCAGGGTGCATTGCGCCCCTAGTTAGCCATGGTTACTCCTTCAAACCGGCTTGCAGTAACAGTACGGTGTATTCGCACCGTTACCTTCCACCCCCACAATTCTACAATGCCAAGCAAAAAGTTCCCCCTTAGAACAAAGAAAAGTATAATCGTAAAGAAAAGTAATTTCAAAAATAAATTATAAATATTTTCTGTAAATTCTTCGAGACTCGATCTTGAGTTATTCGCTACGGAAGCAATTATATTACGGCACTAGCTGATACCTGCGGCTCCGCCCGCGTGGAGGTCGGTATTTGATCATATCTCCGGTTCTACTTATCCAATTGCGATCAAACATACTGCAGATTTTAAGTCTGACCAAGACCTTTCTAATAGAAAATAACTACGTTAAAATCCGTGCAGTCGTTTTTGCGTCCATCGCGAACAAACAAACTGATAGATAAACAGACAAGAATTACATAACATAACTTCACGCCTGTTTCAGTGAAGGGGTAGGCAGAGGAGTATTACACACCCACGTTTCGCCAGTTATGTTAAGGTCCCAATGTAATAGGGGGCGAGCCACAAAAATTCTAACAAAATATTGTTGCGTTCAGAATCGTTCAATTATTTAATAATTTAAGTTGTTTTTTTAACATCTACAATGTACAGACACAACTAATTAAAATTTTAAAATAGTGGGATATATAAATTAAAATAAAATGTCAATTCTTAGAAATAAAAATCTGGTTATTGGCGACAAGTTCGAACCTTCTGACCACCAGTACAAAAACTGTACGAGACCTCAGTAGCTCGCACAGCGCCGGAAGCATTCATGAGCGTCTAGACACTTTTTAAATATAGAGTTACATCTTTATATTTTGTAGAGTACTAAGGTGTTTAACAATTACAAGGATGAACAAGTTGAATTCCTGAGACGAGCTCAGCCGAATACGAGGGATTTTCGATTTAGCGTTTTTTTTTTGCGATTTTTTGCGATTTTTTCTTTATCTTGCAATGGTTCACCCCAGCACGAATCTATTACCGAAAAAAGCAACTCGATAGCTCATCTCCTTCATACCCAAAACCGTGACAGAAAATTGGCAACGACGACGACGTGGACGACAACTCGATAGCAATAGGGCTTTTCTAAAGAAAATCCCTAACAAGTTGAATTCCTGAGACGAGCTCAGCCGAATACAAGGGATTTTCGATTTTGCGTTTTTATTTTTTTTTTGCGATTTTTCGCGATTTTTTTTTATCTTGCAATGGTTCACCCCAGCACGAATCTATTACCGAAAACAGCAACTCGATAGCTCATCTCCTTCATACCCAAAACCGTGACAGAAAATTGGGCGTCACAATCTTTCAAACTTCTTCCGTAGAACCGCTTCCCATCATATGTGGACCGTGCGCTTGTCTGCCACCTTAGTGATATTAAATAATCAATGACAAGATCCATCTGATGGTAAGTGGTTACCGTGGCCTGTGAACGCGTACTCTCTTATTAGGATCGACCAAGCGTAGAAATTGACCACGCGACAACACATTTAAGTTGCTGTAGTCTTACGCCAGTTCTTTCGTCTTTACTGACCGAATTGTTGA
The DNA here is from genome assembly GCA_946251805.1 of Cybosia mesomella. Taxonomy (NCBI): domain Eukaryota; kingdom Metazoa; phylum Arthropoda; class Insecta; order Lepidoptera; family Erebidae; genus Cybosia; species Cybosia mesomella. Next base: position 84,705 of record OX276418.1, on the reverse strand, counting down.
ACTTAGCTTATTAAATAAATAATAGTAGAAGGTTAGGTTGGGTTTTAACCATTCATTCAACCACTAATTATTTGACGAACACGAGGTATGACGTCATACCCCATTATTTCATACAAGTTCTCATAAAATTCACCGTGGGTAATTGATTTGATTTCATAGTCATCTACCCTAATTAACACGAACTTATAAGTGCCTACCTTAGAACTGGCTGAGTCAGCCTGCCCGCGGCCAGTGCGTGCAACCTGCTCGAAACGTCAGGTAGTCCACAGAATGGATGGGTGATCATGCTAATTCCTGTTAACATATTTAGTGCTAGAAAACGAGTTTCTTTTTATTTTGTTTCGTTACATTAAGTGTTTAATTAAACATTAGAATTATTTAGATTACTTCAATGATTATGTACAATTAGTAGTCTTGACATACATTTTATGTTATTTATTTGTAATAAATAACATAAAATGTATGTCAAAACTACAATATAATAAATAATGTTATATATGTTATGTAGTTCGCAAGAATTACGGTAGATGGCTCCAACGTCGCCTTAAGACGTATTAATGTATCGGAGAATTTCGAATATCTGGGACGTGTCTAGGTGGCTCAGTTGGTCAGAGCATCCCCCTGTAAGGGACTGGTCGCGGGTCAAGTCCCGTCCTAGATGTTCTCTTTTTCCGATCTAAATCTTTAGAAAAAAGTAAGCATACAAAATGCTTAAAAAAAAAATTAATTGAATGTTATAATAGCTTCGTCATCGTATTAAATTATACAAAATGTTGTGTAAATTAATAAAAAAATTAACCAAAAGATCGAGCACATTTCCTTATGACGCTGAGTGTACACGAGGTACGTCCAGTACGGTGTTCTTCCGCATTTGTCAGCGAAATGTGACTCAGGCAGTCTTTGCCATAAAGTTACCAGAGCGTGTCAGGGATTCCCACAGACACAACTGTCAACATTTACGTCGGTACATGACGTCACACCTCCACGCTTTCACTGAGAGCCTGGTACCGATGCACTGAGTTCACGCTATATACGCCTGAAGGTGTAGACAGAGAGGTAACACAATACTGCCGTCAGTCGGGCTACTTACAAAACTCTCTTTTTGTATAAACTTTATTGAAATTTAACACCAGGGAATGGAACCCAAAACAATCGCTCCCGCTACCGTGGCACCACTGAGTCAGCTTTTTCCACAAAATAATTCCGTTTAACTAAACTGGGTTCTCATGTTTTACGATATTAAATCCTTCCTTCTTTCCCCTAAACCGTGATTCCTATGGTAGCTTAGTGATGAAGGCGCCGGCCTTACGATCGAGAGGTCACGAGTTCGGATCCTGGCCACTACACTATCGCCGTGCACCCTAAAACAAGCAATTTTGCTTAACCGGCTAAGGTAAATTGCTTGTGTAGGGGGAATATTTATATTGCAGTTACTAATATTCTTTAAAAAATAAACGAATTGCTGACAGATGTATTGCGCCTGTAACACCAAACATCATTATCTTTCAATTGCATCCAATCATCATTACCAGCAAGTTTAGTGGATTGGCACCTCGTACTGTGGCAAATGAAAAGACGTATTATAAATCTTAAGGCTTTCACGGCCGGCGTTGCATGTAGAATTTACTGCTTAAGGGCTGTTTTGCAGTGGTTCATAGGAAACTTGTGTTCCAAACGTTTCGTCGATCACTGCAGTCGACATCTTCACTGGTACAGGTACAGGACGAAACATTTGGAACACAAGTATCATATGGACCACGGCCAAACAGCCCGGAAGCAGTGCATTCGACATAAAAGACATATTTCTAGCCAAAAATATACAAATCAATATGATGTATTTGTCAGTTACAATTTTTTGTTGGACGCAATACGAGCGAGCCGATAGCTGCGCCCAATTGGTAATAATTTATAACAAAAAACTTAATAACCATTCCAATACATTGCGTAAATATTTAATATCTCGCCATTTTCCTCAACTGCAGAGTTCAACTGATCGGTTCTCTTGGGCAGCGGCCCGACGGGCCGCGAGTAGCGTTATAAGGCAGTAGTTATATAGCATATCAGATCGAGGACCTTGTAAGGAAAGGAGCTAGGGTACCGACGCAACGAGGTAGAATAAACGTGACTATTTCAGCAAAAAAAATCCATATACAGGTACAGGCACAGGCGGAGACAAATCTAAAGAATCAAAGTTTCATGACTTTTTCTTATATAAGTAGATAGATAGATTTCGGTTACTGAGAAATATTCTTTAAAAAAATACTGATAATGGTGCATTGATTTATATGACTGAGTTGCGATCTTGTTGTTTATGCTCTAAATTGCAAAGTTTACCCATTTTTTTAGTGCTTTTGATTTTTCAATTTCTTGGCCAAAAATGTATGACAATCAAAAAGTGGACAACTGGGAATCGGGAGAATCAGGAATGTCCTCTTAGCAGTGTGTTGTAGGGTATTTAGTCTCAAACAACGCGTCAGAGTAGCCAATGTTAATGGCCACAGCCGGCCGCAGTCTTGGGGTCCCGGAGTCCCATATCCTGCCTAGGGAGTACTTTTTAATTTTATTTTTCCACTTACACACATCCACTAGATAGATATATTGTGACTGTTACACCAACTGTACGTCGAGTACGGTATTCTTCCGCATTTGTCAGCGAGATGTGACTCAGGCAGTCTTTGCCACAAAGTTACCAGAGCGTGTCAGGGATTCCCACAGAGTATCATCATATACGTCAGTATATAACGTCACACCTCCACGTTTTCACTAAGAGGCTGAGACTGATGCAATGAGTTCACGCTATATATGCCCAAAGGAATAGACAGAGAGGTACCACAATACTGCCGTCAGTCGGGTTTCTTTACAAAACTCTCTTTTTTTCTTTATAAACTTCTTGAAATGAAATGATTTTATGCCAGATTCTCCTCTCACATGCTTTATTAACTATTGTTTTGCGAATCTGGCATCAAATGTGATGAAAAATGGGATGAATTGAGGACAGAAAATCAATAAAAATGCCATGTGGTCAATCAGGAATAAAACTTAAAAGGGAATAGAACCCGAGATAATCACTCCCGCTACCGCTGCGCCACTGAGTAAGCTTTTTCCAGAAAATAATTCCGTTCATCTAAACTGGGTTCTCATGTTTTACTCTTTTAAATCCTTCCTTCTTTAGTTGCAGTTACTAATATTCTTTAAAAAATAAACGAATTGCTGGCAGATGTATTGCGCCTGTAACACTTTTTTTTTAATATTTAGGACACGTCAATTTGACTTCACCTCGCCTGATGGTAAGCTGAAGGTAAAGTCTCAGGAAAGAGGGTCACCATTACATACACGTACCATGTTAACAATGGTGGCACTCAGCTTGACCTACCCGGCCGAATTTTGTGACAAATTTGTGTCATCAAATTTCTACCACCAGTATCAAACATCATCATCTTTCATTTGCATCCAATCATCATTACCAGCAAGTTTTGTGGATTTGTCTGTAACATTTTTTTGTTGTTCGCAATAGGGGCGAGCCGATAGCTGCGCCCAATTGGGAATTTATTAGAAACAAAAAACTTAATAACAATTCCAATACATTGCGTAAATATTTACTAACTCGCCATTTTCCTCAACGTCAGAGTTCAACCGACCGGTTCTCTTGGGCAGCGGTCCCACCGGCCGCAAGTAGCGTATCAGATCGAGGACCTTGTAAGGAAAAGCTAGGTCAAGAGTATTCCTAATCGGAGAGCATTTGATAGGAGAAGATGGATCGTAGCAAGTTTCCCCTTTCTACGATGCTCGCTTATGCGTTTCGCTATCCACGCCCAGATATTGTCTCTACCTACCCCAATGGGAAAGAGGCGTAACTGTATGAAGTTTTATAGTATGCCTTATATTTACAAAGCACGCAGCAACTCGATATAAGCGAAATCTGACATGGTGTAGTACCCACTACTGTAAGCCACTGCGTCATTTGTGCAAATCAAAATCGTATCAATCTGAAACTAATCGTTAGTTTTATGCCAGATTCTCCTCTCACATGCTTTATTAACTATTGTTTTGCGAATCTGGCATCAAATGTGATGAAAAATGGGATGAATTGAGGACAGAAAATCAATAAAAATGCCATGTGGTCAATCAGGAATAAAACTTAAAAGGAGTCGAGATATTTCGAAATAGGAAATGGAAAATCGATTTCGTGGGGGAATACGGAATCGTTCATAGGTGTTACTTTTAAATCTTAATTATTAAAGATTTAATTAAAAGTTTTGTAGTGTCACTGGATACATTAAAATTATAAAATATTTAAAAAAGTATGTACCGCAGTTGTTTTTTACTTTTTGTACTTTAATAACATGGTGTGAATCGCTTAAATATTTGCATTGAGACATGGACTTATAGCGGTTTAGCACCGGTTTGGTCCCTGTGTCGCCTGCGTCGGAGAGGTGCTTTATATTTGTCGAAGTTTGACGTCGACAATATAATATATGATGACACATATTGATACTGCGCATAATGTGTCCGTTACAATTATTAATATCTTCCAAAAGTGGTCAAGACCGAGACGAAATAGTGCGGTCACGTATTCACAATTAATTTAGCACATAACTATTATGTTTTTGAAACAATTACTAAAAGGCAATTTACAAGACGGGTCTTGAACCCGAGGTGAACTTTTATGTTAGGAGGGAGAGGGGTAGAGGATTACTCTCCCAGGCGTAAGCTACCTGGACCAGTCAGTAGACCACCGAGGGTTTTGATGTCGGCTGGCCTTTGGATTGGCTGTTTTCAAAACTAGCAGGAGAGAAGATCAGCCTCGTTAGTACACCACATATCTTATGTATAACAAGCATAAGTAATGCTTACGATTATGTTGGCAAACGATCGGCAGTTTGGAGTGCCGGGTAATCATAGTGTATTGTTTTTCAGTCATTACGTACGTCCAGAGATATGCCCACGTGCTTGCTTAATACTTGGTTTCATTTCATTCATTGTATTCTGGCAGATGTTTGGCACAAACCGTCATGTTAATGAAAATAAGGTCCGCCTTAGCACCTTGTACCAATTGCCGATTAGGTTTCACCAGTTCCGTCGACTAAATTTCAGCCAATAATAATATTTATTTGCTAGAACATTCTTATAAGGACGGTAGGTAGGTGCATCGTGTTTTGCTAAATTGGGTCTGCAATTTTTTTTAAATATTTAGCACATTATTTATGGCGAATATAGGTAAAAGGGTATAGGTAGGTATATAATACAAAAATGAGAAAGAGAAAACTAAATTTTTTCATATTTATGAATACTCTTTACGACGTGTGGATAAAAGTCCGTAACATAACATAATTTCACGCCTGTATCCCCGAAGGGGTAGGCAGTGGTGTATTACACAATGGAAGAAAAAACATTTGTTAAGCAAAGTTATCATTTGTCTTTTAACATTTTTATAAATCTTATACAAGTATAGGTTAAGTCTTTATATTCATTAGGTACAGCGAGCATGTGATGCTCGCGAAGGAGATGGCGGAGCGCGCCCGGGAGAGGTTCAGAACCCTCCCGGCCCGCCGAGCCCGCAACATGCTCGCCTCGCGTCGCAGGCGACTCAGGCGCCGGAGGTCGCTTAACGACCTCCGTCCTCCATGAGCGCAGGCCTGGGGGTGGCAGGTGAGGCCGCCTGTCACCCCAGCAGAAGCAGGCCGGGACGGTGGGGCGACTAGCGCCCCTCCCCCAAACCGGGGCAAGACGGGGACACCGTGGTTCCCAAACCCGAGGGGGCCATCTCGAAACCGGAGATGGCCCAGGGTCAGTCGGGGTGCGAGGGATATGCTCTATGGGCAACCTTACACCCCGGCGTCTGCAGACCCGAGAAAGCGTGCGTTTTTAGTCGGTTCAAGCCCGACATAACCGCCCCCGGGTATCCGAGGGGATTTCCGCACGAAAAAAAAAAAAAAAGGTACATAACAATAAATATATCCACACATAGGCAGGCAATTCTGTTTATATAGAAGCCACGTGCTGTGGATACATTTAGTGGTGCTGGGGGGGAGGGGAGGGGGAGGGGAGGGGGAGGGGGTTACGGGTCCTGACTTCGAAGGGCGGTCACTCACCTCTGAGGACTTGTACTTCAAGTATGAAGGTACAAGTATGAATTGCTAATTTTATTAATGATCTCACGCTTCAGCAAATTGGAAAAAGCAGCTGGAGCTGTTTGTACACGAGTCTGTTTCTAAACCATACGACGGATTTTGATAATCGCTACATATTATAGAGCAAAGTCCTCCACCGCGAATTATTTCACTTAAATCACCTATGTAAATCACCTATGTAAATCACCTATGTAAATCACCTATGTAAATCACCTATGTAAATCACCTAGGTGAATTAGGTATCCCCAACCGGTGGACGTAAATCACCCGGCTTTTAAAATCATAGGTGAATAAAGTCGACCGTAAGAAACTAATATTTTGAGTATACTTTAATCACCTTGGATATCTTCATAGATAGCACTTCTTGCGACTAGTGGTTCCGGCGTTCTGCTGTGGTTCTAACCTAACCTAACCCTGCCGATTTCAGTGATGTAAGAAAATCATATTAAATCAAATCAAACCATTGTTGTTACTCCTACGGTAGTGCGACAATGATTTGTCGCACTACCGTAGTGTCGAACTCCTGTCGCACAATCGTTTGTCGCACTAGAGTAATGTCGACCTACAGTGTGTCGCACTAGCGTGCATTCGAACTATGGTGAGTCGCAGTACAGTTTTGTCACACAAGCGTTAATCGCACTTCCATTTGTCGCACTCACGTAGTACACCCCGTTATACGATATACGTCATCGTCACACAAAACAGTGACGATGGCGTAATCTAAAGGTACTACTAATATTTTATTAAAAAGGTAAGGTAAAGTTTGTGTGTGATGTTGTGAGTTTGAGAGGTTGTAGAGAGTAATCTCTGGATCTGCTGAACCGATTATTCTAATGCTTTTACCAATAGAAAGCCACATAATTTGTGAGTGGTATAGGCTAATAGCATCACGCTGCTATCCAAGGGAGTGGAGTGGTAATCATAAATGTCAATAAATCCGGCAGATTCCTATACATGAAATCATGATGAAATCTAACAAATTACGGGTATATAATGCTTAAAGTGGTGCAACGGGGGTTGTAATACGCCACGGGCGAAGCCGGGGAGGGCCAGCTATAATATTATATAAATAAGAGGGAAGATTTGTTTGTTTGTAATCGATAAACTCTGAAAGTACTGAACCGATTTCAAAATGCGACAGACATGTTGTCGTCCCAATGCCGAAGAGAAGGTTCTAGGTAAAGTGATTGGATTTGATTTTGTTTTATATTTATTATTTCATGGTATGTAATTTCATCTGATTTTATTTATTTTATGTGATTTTATTATTTTATTTGTAGTTGTGTACTACTAGAAATTTTAACTTTATTTACAGTACAGATTTAAATTAACGAAAGATTTCAAAATAGATTGGCACAAATCATTATATCCAAGTTGTAACTTGTGCCTACTAATCTACTAACACAGATATAAAAAAAATGTTCCGAACCCTAATGATACGAGTCCTCGATACTCGAGATAAAGATTATTATTTAATATAATTATTACAAAATTCTTCCACCATTAGAATGCTACATTATCCCTGAGTATCATGGGTTACTTTTTATCCCGATATTCCCACAGGATCAGAACCCTATTAGGCGGGCGAACCGCGGACAACAGCTTTTGCTTCTGATCTCTAAGATGGTTCCACACGGTACTCGCTACGCTTGGGGTTGTGTACAGACGTAGGCTCCTCTGCAGTATGGTACCCTGTACCATGGCGAGTGTTCCGAGGAGCTCTTCCAATTACTCCCACCCTCTCCTTTTCTATACGGAACAACACGTGCAGGGCTGAGGGGTCTACTTCATAGGGTGCAAACGATTCCATCGTAAGCTCCAACGGTTCGGCACCTATTTTCTCGGCTGCACCATAAAGACTTGGAATTCTTTACCGACTACGTAATGTTTGACCTCCTGACCCCGAGAAGAAAGCCTGCGCCAGAACCTCGTCTGATAATCAACTGGTGTACCGGCTTGCAGGTCGGCTTGGGCCCCGCAGGCCTAGGTGGGCCCCATACAACCGATGTTCCCATAAAACACTTGTATATTTCGATCCTATTGCAAATACATGCAACAGTTGATAGGCTTCGGAGTCGTTAGCCGGAGCGAGCGAGAGCGCGGTACATGACCTGATATTGTATGACGCTGTCTCTCTCTGGTGGACGTTTCTGCAAACCAGTTTACGAAATGTGGCTCCAGCTTCTTGATTGGTTTGTTGATTTTTAGCTCAATTTAAATCGAAGATGTTCAATGTTGTGTACGGACAAAGACCTATACACGTATAGTACTACTGCAGCTGCAGGAAACAAAAAGTTTAATCATTTTATTTCTATGTATTAAATGTATCCAAATATGTGCCTATGTTTTCCGCATTCCAGAACCTATAGTTAGTTAAACTAGGCTTGATATTGTCGGAAGTTTACGCGAATGTCACACATTGAAATAAAACTATTTGTAACGGATTCTATCGCGATTTATTTGATGTTATTTTATATTTCACATTGATCCCGACGTTTCGGTTGCTTTTCAACAGCCATGGTCATGGGCAGTCTCCCCGTGACCATGGCTGCGCATTAAACTAGGCTTTCTATGGGTCTAGATAGCGCTGGGATCAATGATGATCAATGTGTCAATGTTATTATTACTGTTGTTCTGTTAACTCACCTCACTATGAGTCTGTCAAGGCGCTAAAATCATTAGGGCAGCCATCAGTTGGGCGGAGCCGCTGGCAACAGCTAGCTAGTGGCTATATCAATGTTTCGTAATCCCCAAAGTACAAGGTTACTACATTTCATGTTGGGTTTACATTCTTATGGAAGGTTCAGGAGATAGGGTTATCTGCAAGGACCCACTCGCATCGTACTGATCAAATATAATTATCATCTAAATATAAGCCGGTGAGTCGACAGAGGTCGTCGACTAGTCGACTAGGAACATACAACGATCAAATTAATGATATTCTGCCAAAGTGCAGGTAGATATGCAAAAAGACATTATTCATGCGTACAAATATTACTTGGTATGGTATGAGGGGGTGGTGGGCGTAAGCCAACCTCACTTGTTAGTCGGTATACTTGTTGATGGAGGGACGACTCCCTGGCTTTCCTTTGGGGATTAGAGGGATAGGTAGCAATCGCTTCCGTAAAAGCGGCCCCGGGCTCTGAAGCACTTTGGAGCCCGAGGTTCGCTTCCCTACACCTGGAAATGGCACTCAAATGACGAAGGGAACCTACATAGGCTACTCCGAGTAGTAGAAGCTGGAAGGCGGACCTCCGACTCCAAGGTGAGTCGGATGCGACCCAGCTAAACTTAATGACAATGATTCCGCGTATGGTTTCCTAGGGGTCGTACTTCCCGCGAGCGGAGACGCTCAACATTTGTGTACTTAATCCCCAGAGGACAAGGTTAAAGTATTTAATGTTTATTTATTGTCTTATGGAAGGTTTAAGAGTGCTAGAGATAAGCGACCTATAGTTACCCGCTGTACTCACGCGAAGTGAAAGAGCAGGACATACTGAACAAATAATGAATCAAATATGTACTTTACAACAAGTCGGTGGCAGCAGACTGGCTCATTGATGATTTCCTGCAAACAAAGACCGGTCAAAAGCGCTCGAAATCGGTAGCCTCGTACGAACACCCAGACCAATGTAAATATTTAGTGTAGCGAAGAGGATTGCGCTGAGACTGGGCGGAGGAGTACAGTTGAGACAATGCTAGGCGTCTACACACTTGTGTAGACGCCTCAAAGCGCAAGGAGTGCTCAATGATCGTTATTCGATGGCTGGAGTCGGTTCGTACGCGACCTCTGACGTTCAGTCGATTGCCCTGCCCCGTTATACGGGTAACAGTGTCATACAAATTGTGTTAGGTCATGTAAACGAGGGGCGTCGAAGGAAGGTCGGACGCCCCCCAGCCAGATGGACTGACGACCTGAAAGAGGTAGCTGGGATAGCTGGATGTGGAAAACGGAGATCCGAGTGCTATAGCGCACCATGACAGTGCTATAGCGCACTATGGCATGAATAAATCGGGACGTCATCTAAAGAAAGTGAAGTAGGTAGGTATGTATCAATCGGGGGTGTGTGTTGGGTAACCTCCTCGAGTGTCGCTCCGATTCCGATCCCGCTGCAGTCCGGGGGGAACGGAATCGGAGCGGCCGGTACACCCTGGGCGGCGGTCAATGGCTTCCCCTTCACCCCTTCATAGGGTTGGCATTGATCGTCGGCCAATACCCAACGTGGCGGGAACACATCGCTCTCCGTACTCCTTTGCTTTCAGAGGAGACAGGATGAGCGATGCTGTTAGTGGTGAAATGGGCCAGGGTCAGCCGGGGTGCGAGGGATGCTCTATGGGTAACCTTACACCCCGGCGTCTGAAGACCCGAGACGGCGTGCGGTTTTAGTCGGTGCAAGCCCGACATAACCGCCCCCGCTGGCCGGCGGGGGGGTATCCGAAGGGATTTCCGCACGATAAAAAAAAAAAAAAAGGTATGTATCAATCGTAATATTAATAATGTAAGTCACGTCCTGACAAATATCTCTTTTCCCGATCTAAACCTATAGGAAATAGCATATTACTAAAATAAATAAAATGTCAATTTAGCACAAATATAATATCTATACGTGACAAGATGTATCAGTAATTTCTCCCACAATTAAAGTAATATCTTAGTATATAACTCCTGTTATTTGTTGTTAGTCAAGCCGTGACCACGGTTGCTGCAACGCATCCGAAACGTCGGCAAAAGTAAGTTCCATATTAATCGCGATAGGTCCCGAGACGTTATAAAAAGTATCCTGTTATTTAGTTCATAGATAGTCGGTGAATACTGTCTGGTGCTTATTGATTAGCCTATGTCCAGCACTTTCAGCAGTGGACTGCAGTAGGCTAATTGATAGAAACGACGACAGCATTGATCCCGTTGCATCAATTCGCAATATTTTGGCATGGCCTTTCTTTTGCAGAAGCTAGAAGCAGGAACTTAAGCCCAAACATTAATCGCACTTTGTCCAACCGACCAGTCGGCTCCTAGACGGCGGCCCATCTCCACAAGCTATCAAATCCAATTTGTTTGTTCAACAAGGTACAAAGTAACACTTATGAACGTAAAGATCACATGGCCCAGATTAGCAAGGCCATAGGTGAAGCCTGTGCGAAAAGAATCTGACAATAAACTCCTTTCTAATCGCCAGGAAGTATAATCATGATATTATGATGGCAATAATTATGCAACTTGTTTTTTTCATCCAATAACACAGATATCTGACAGGGTTACTGGTTGGGTTCATTAACACTGTGACCAGTGTGTCACGATGGGATTATTTTTTCTAACCAGTAACACTGGGACCCGTTTTGGTGTAACTGGTGTGAAGTGAATAAACAAAACTAAATAAAGACATGGCTTAAAGGTGTTGTAACCAAGCCAAAAAAATTAAAAAAAAAAGTGGTGTAACTGGATTAACCAAAACTGTATTAAACTACAAGTTAGGTTGATTTTTTCCTAGTAATTGGGGTTTTTCGGCTTAGGAAATTCTTATTAGAATCGGATATTACAATTACGTAGGAAATTAAAAGTACCAGGCGCCTAGAGCCAAAAGAATGTGTACCTTTTAGTGACCTCTCAGTGCGCCGCCGCCGCCGGGGGATTTCCAGAGTTCTCGGAAGGACAGTTAATGTCTCGCCCGTTTTGTAATTCGAGTTCTCATGAGTCAACGGGACATCACATAACAGTCATGTATCAAAACATTAATAAGTTTCTGATTATCTGGTACATTATAGTGAGCGGTGCAGTGGTAAGGAGACTCTCACAAAGGTAGCCACAATGATCTCGACTTCGGATACCTCCCCGCCGGCCAGCGGGGGCGGTTATGTCGGGCTTGAATCGACTAAAACCGCACGCCGTCTCAGGTCTACAGACGCCAGGGTGAAATAAACATTACATTAGTTTAGTTAGGTTCTTGGTATACTTACTATAGTGCATTAGTCGTGATAGGTATAAGGATTAGGATTCAGAGATTCAAAAATCATTTTAATCATTATTACCAAGCTATCCAAGTGGCAAGTACAGTTAGATACCTTATTTTTTTTTCGTGCTGATATCCCTTCGGATACCCTCCCGCCGGTCAGCGGGGGCGGTTATGTCGGGCTTGAACCGACTAAAACCGCACGCCGTCTCGGGTCTTAAGATGGTGTAAGGTTGCCCATAGAGCATATCCCTCGCACCCCGACTGACCCTGGGCCATCTCCGGTTTCGAGATGGCCCCCTCGGCCCAATGACCTTATTATTCTTTTTTTGGAAAATTAACACACTTACATATAGTTTAATATTTTATAATTAAATGAGTAGGTATCTACATACGTACCTTTTTTTTTTTCGTGCGCAAATCCCTTCGGAAACCTTACATACGTAGGTACCTACCTAGACATCCGTATAATAAAATTGTTATATCATTTCTATTTTTGGTTTAAAACCTTATTTGGCTTATTTATTACCTTCTCCCAAACTAAAATCGAGTGCAATAAATAAAATTCATAATAGTCAACGAATAAAAATACCTAAATTTATAATGCATTAATATTTATTCTGTGGCATTAAGTACTGATGGCGGCAAATTTAAATAAAAACTGCAGCTGGTAACAGAATCACACAATGGAATTACTCTATATGTGTTTCAGTTCTTATATGTGTTTTTTCTGTATTGTTGTACAATAAAGAGTTTATTTACTTACTTACTTACTTTACCATTGTAAAAAAATAGAAGTAGGTCATCTCTGAACAAAGGTACACATCGCACACCGCGTAATGTGCTCACATAGATAAAACTAAACAAGTAGGCAAACATAATTACCTTTTTTATACTATATTAAAAATGAATCTGACAGCTTGTTTGTTGCCATATGAAAAATTTGAAAAAATGGTATGTGCCATCATGCATCTCTCTCTATATTATAGACAGACTCTAATAGACAATCTTTCTTTTGTTGTAGTATTCAATCATCGATCGATGATAAAAGGACAACGTTCTTTAAAAACACATTTGGTAATTTTTCGATTTTTTTTTATATATTAAATATTTTTCTTATACGGAGGTTTCAGTTTCGGCCGAAACTGAGACCGTTGCCGAAATTCGGTTTCGGTTTCGGTCGGACACTATTCGGTGGGGTACGCTGTCACTCACTAGTAGTGAGTGACAGCGTACCCCACCTTTTGACTTGCGAGTGTTTACAGAAGAGTAGACAAAGTAAATTGTTTGCTATAGAACCATTATATGGTACAAAAGCAAAACATGTTTGCCGTAGGACTATCGGTGGTAGAATCGTAAAAAAATAGTTGTTGCACCATCAGTGAAATGGTCGGCACCATCTGCATGGTACAGTGGAACTGCTTGGAATATTATTTTTCGTACCATTTGCTCAAAAAAGTGACATTCTATGCCACAAAAAGCGAACATAACAATAGTCATTTTTAATCTGTAAAAAACAGGGAAAGAAAATTGTACTGAATTTCATTCATCCTCTAGGGGGAGAATGTGATTGAAATTTGGAATACTTACCGAAATTTATACTGAACTACATCTGTGTCCTAGACTAATATTTTGTTGTCGGAAAAGCAAAGGCATTAAGCTAAATTACGAAAACCGACGAGGTCGTATCTCGTCGGTTTTCGTAATTTTACTTAATAATTATAACTGCATAATAAATGCGTATTCCTTTTTCAAAACAATATTTATTATCAAACTTCTTATCAACAATAAATGGACCAAACAAAAATGTAACTCTCTCTATCAATAATTGGAGCAATGTTTCGAATGTTAACTTTTACTTTTAATTATCATTATTTTTAATAAATGCTTATCTCATATTATTATTGTGTTAATTTTTTCGTAAATGGTACGAAAAGTAGAGTATTTTCCTCGGTGATAAAGCTATCTTAGTCTTGGGTGAACTTAAATCCCTCGCTACACTCAGGACTCGTCTTAAATCCCTCGCTTCGCTCGTGATTTAAGTTTTTAACACCCTCGCTACGCTCGGGAGTAAACCTCGAGTCCTTCGTTACGCTTGCGATTTAAATCGTCACCCGCGACAGAAGACACTGCTTTATCCCCTTGGTTAATAATCTACTATTTCACTCCTCTTGGTCAAAAATACCGTCATTGTGGCGTACCACAGCGAAGAAAAAATAGCAATTCTTCCCCTAGGGGAAAAAGTTTTTTTTTTTTTGTGTGTCAAATGACAATGAGCCTACAAAAACGAAAAAGTCTTTAGTCATAAGTAGAATAATCATGAATAAAGACTCGACTTATTACTGTTTCATAAAAAAAGAACTTCATTTTAATTTTGAAAATGGAACTAAAATCGGCGATCTCTGGTAGAATGCATGCAATGTGTTGCGGCTACAGAAGAAACAAAAAAAAGACATTGGCGCGAAATCTTTATAATTTTTCTCTAATTGCAAACTGAATTGGTAGTGACTGTAATTAATTTTACAATAGTGAAAATGTCATAATCTAGTGAGAATGGAGACCCTAATTTACAAATAGAAGAGAAAGGAAAAGAAATAATTTTCAATCTGTTGCCGTCAAGGTCACAAAGCATTTATTTAAACACTTACGAAAAGTTAATAAAATAAACTACATATTTCGTATTATTGGATTGTTTTATTTTCTCGCAATCGTAGTGAAAAGTATAGTGTAGCACACGGCGCTAAAACCCATTAAAACTCGGTTTCTATTTACTCCCTCGCTAAAGCTCGGGAGTAAAACTACCTCGTATATAATGGGTCTTTTAGCTCCTTGTATAACAATCTACTATTCTATGAGCATAGTTCTAGCAAATACATAAAATGGACAAAACAAAAATGTATGAGATTATGAAATAAAAGCACAATATCCATTTGCAAGCGTGTTTCTAGTAACCTCCCTTGTTTTGAGACACCTTTTTTAGACTTGTTCGTCAACTGGCGCGCATGGAACTCGCTCGTTCGCGCGAGTTGGCACCTTCCGATAAGCACCAGTGCGCAGCATCTACGTCTTCTTAAGATAAAATCATTGCAAATTTATCTTAAGATCCCAACTCAAAGTGCACATATTTTTTGTCCGGGGTAAAAACCATAAATTCCGTGTTTGATAAGCTTCAAGATCGGAGGTCAAAGTAGGTACAAAAAACTTTCATGTTTATTATAAGCCATGTTGTTGAGTTTGACTCTCCGATTCCACAGTGATTTGATAATCCCGAAAAACCGGGGTTCAGGTAAAAAAATAATATTTATTTTAATTGATGTTTATGTTCATCCGATGTGATGAAACTTTGTCAAGTTATAGCTTGCAGTTGCGCGAAGGTTGCAGGCATATGCAGTATTATCTATTCTGCGGTATAGTAAAATAGGCCATTTGACATCCAAATATCCGAAGGATATCCAAAGTTAAAGAAAAAAAATGAATAAAACAGATTCTTCAGAGTGATAAGCGACTTGAATCCAAAGTTACTGAAGTGCTGATTTATTACAGCCATTGTAGTGTACTCGCTAAAGTCTTCTAAACAATTTGGGTTGGTTTCCAGAACCAAGTGCAACAGCTGCAATCTGGTTAAATGGTATTTTCTTATGAAAGTTGCGTGTGTGGTCAGCTAGTTTCGAAAAGGAGGTCGCGCCAATATCTGCGAGGCGGCGAGGCGGCGGCGCTCGGCCTCTCTCGGCCACGGTCGGGTGTTGTCGGCTCGCGACGCGACCAAGTTCAAGGCGGGAAGCAGGTTTACGTTTGAGTCACTGAGTCACTCGCACTACAGACCTTTATTTTTCCGTGCAGAAATCCCCTCTGATACCCCCCTCCCCCTCGCCGACTCGACTCGTCGGACTCGAAACGACTAAAACCGCACGCCCTCTCGGGTCTTCAGAAGAAGGCTACCGTGTAAAGTGGCATTTAAGTCGCACCCCGTTAGATGGAACCCCTCGGGTATCAAATATTTTTTAGTGCCTGGTGCACTTTCTTGCTCCATAGTGGGAGGCAATCCACAAACCTTGGTGATAAAAAAATCGGAGGATGTCTACAGTTTGGTGGTGCAGCACACTCCTACCAGCTGCCACCGCCGCCATCTCGCGTCCGTCCCGCTCGCACTCTGATCTTTGCTTCCCATGGGAAGCTATTCCCGGGATAAAAAGTAAAACAGTCATAGTTGCAAACTGTTAACGTTTATAATGTTAGTGGGAAGTAGGATCCTCTTACCATCCAGTCGAGAGTTATAGCTTTTGACACGCTTTTAACAAGTCAAAAATAATTGAAATAATAGTATATTATGCAACTAGTGAATAAAGGACGGATTTAAAGCGAGGGCCGTAGATGAGTCACGAGCAAGTGAAGGATTCTAATGATTGAATCACGAGCGCAGCGAGTGATTCAACTGTTAGAATCCTGAACGACGCGAGTGATTCATGGCCCTCGATATAAATTCATACTTTATTCAAGAGTTGCATACTATACTTTATACCATGACTACGAGAAAAGACATAATTTAAGCGAAAATAGAAATTTAATCAAGAAATAAGAATTGTTACATTAATTGAAATGGACATTAAAATTAGAGCAATGACTGAAATTAAGCGTAATTTTCTTATTATTATCATTAGAGTGGTCAACTTGTGAAACAATATTTATTAATCTTGCCAAACTCCTTGTCGCAAATATCGACCCTTCAAATCTCGAGGATTTATTTGCACCAAAGAGTTTTGAATTTCGAATCTTAGCGCAAGGAGTTTGTGTAAGCATTGAAATAGAGACCGGATATATTTTTGTGCTCCAAATTCAAACACCAAAATAGTGAATAAAAGGCCTTTTTATTCACTGTTTTGCGTGAATAAAATAAGCTTTTTAGAGTAGGTATGGTATAAAACTATTTGTAACGGATTTTCTTTCGCAATTTATTTGATGTTATTTTATTATTTACATTGAACCCGACGTTGCTTCCAGCAGCCGTGGTCACGGGGACGCCATGACATGTAGAACAGTGAGGACTGCAAACAGGCAAACATAAAAATAATCGTGACCGTAACGATTATAATATATCTGCGAGCACCTACGCCGTGTCGTACCATGAAACGAATGTTTTGTTATTCACTCTATTTTCTAATCTCGAACTCATTTACATCGCCTGCTTTATTGCACTATTTGGTAAATTAAAGCACGTTTTTTTAGTTTTTTAAACTATTATTATTTATTCATAATGTATTCGGAGATAAAGCTCAAGGCTGTACGAGGTTGCCGGCTCACCCACTTGGGTGTGGGTGGACGCGCAGAAATGATTGTTTTATTGTCGAATATTATGTCACCCGATAGCGCTGAGGGATCAAAGGACACGTTCCGTTGGGCGGGGATCAACGCACCGCGCGCAGCGGAGGGACTCCAAGCGCCCCTAGTACGTACACGTCTTCGGACACAACACACGGCCGCGTGCGTAACACAGACACTCCTCTGTTTTTTACGTACACAAGCTGTTGCCCGCGGCTTCACCCGCCTGGCGTGGCATTCTGATCCCGTTCTCACTACCCATGGGACCCTATTCCACCACCACAAAGATACACAAATCCAGCATACATCAAGGGTCTAGGCAGCGTTCTCGTTGAATGCATACCACCGATGATTGTACAAAATGTCATTTCAAATTAATTATATCACCCCAATGTTACATGTCATGTTACTTGCGATGGCCTTTCTAATATTATGAATCATTATTTTGTTATTTTATTGTTTAAGACAATTTAATTATCTATTATTTATTAACCTATACAAATTGAAGACGCCTATTTAGTGTGGCGGCAGAGCGTTCAAAAGCTATGTCGATTGCTAGTTCGATTCCCGACAGTGCAAATATTTGTATCGGTACATCAATATGCTTATTTGCCAATGCGAGAATATTGCTATATTCCAGATGTATAATACCAGACTTCAGGATTTTCTTTGTCACAGGTCTCCTCCTAAACTACTAATCCAATCAGAACCAAATTTGGCATGATTAAAGAGGTCAATCAGAGGAAGGTTTATGGATATATTTTGAAAAAATTAATGCTACCACAGAGGAATGATCACCGTTAAAAAAATTCCAGATGGAATTACATAATAACCGTTCGAGACACTGTGACCAAACTTTACACGCTCAGAAAGCATGTCCAGAGTTGTGACTTTCAAAAAGAATTTTCAAAATCGGACTTGCCACGGAGGAATGATCACTGTTCAAAATTTTCAAAATCTGATTCACGATGTCTCACTCAGCTCAACATTGCAAGCAGCGATTCGCCTTGCAGACCTAGTATCTAAGTATTCACATAAAAAAATGTACCTAGTTTGGATGTACATGGTGGCACAGTGTATAGTGCAGTTCGTATGTCCTAGATTAATTTTATTTATTATGTTATTACGTCAAGTAGGTAGGTATGAAGGTATTTAGGGCGCGTGTGAACGGGCTTCGGCCTCGCAGAACATACACCGAGCGAATTGATGATGTAGCGAAGAAATGGTACGTTGGATCAACGACAGAAATGTGGTCTGGCAACACTTGCGGGAGCCTTCCCAGGACGGTGTTGTCGCTCTTTATACTCAGCCATTCACTAGCGCCGGTGTCGCGGGCGACGGTGGTCGCCTGCCAGGGACTGAAGGCGCAACCTTGCGCCGGCGCGCAGCCCGGCCTCGCTGTGGAACAATGTGAACTTGCGGAAGCCAGGCTGCGGGTTGAGGTTGAGTCATATTTGGGTTCACGCTCAGTTTTCTGCGCCTAGAGACTAAGGGTCGAGCTGCATTTACCAACTTTTTGACTTCAACGGAAAAAAGTGTAACGCGTATTTTTGTCTCTAGAATTTAATCTGTAATTCAGTTATTTTGCACTTTTCAGTACCTACATTTTGGTTACGGTTTAATCTTTTCAGGGTTCCGTACCCAAAGGCTTGCCTGTCCGTCCGTCCATCTGTCACCAGGCTGTATCTCATGAACCGTGATAGGTAGACTGTTAAAGGGGTGTGTGTTGGGTAACCTCCTCGAGTGTCGCTCCGATTCCGATCCCGCTGCAGTCCGGGGGGAACGGAATCGGAGCGGCCGGTACACCCTGGGCGGCGGTCAATGGCTTCCCCCTTCACCCCTTCATAGGGTTGGCATTGATCGTCGGCCAATACCCAACGTGGCGGGAACACATCGCTCTCCGTACTCCTCTGCTTTCAGAGGAGACAGGATGAGCGATGCTGTTAGTGGTGAGATGGCCCAGGGTCAGCCGGGGTGCGAGGGATATGCTCTATGGGTAACCTTACACCCCGGCGTCTGAAGACCCGAGACGGCGTGCGGTTTTAGTCGGTGCAAGCCCGACATAACCGCCCCCGCTGGCCGGCGGGGGGGTATCCGAAGGGATTTCCGCACAATAAAAAAAAAAAAAAAAAAAAGGTAGACTGTTAAAATTTTCACAGATAACAAAAAATACTAGAAACAAAATAAAATAAATATTTAAGGGTGTCTCCCATAGAAAGAACTTGATTCTTTTACCGTTTTTATTTTGCTCGATTTTAATAACGGCAACAGGTAGGCGTTCTCTGAATATTCAGTTGTACATTCACTTCAGAAATAAATAATTAAATTAATCAAAAATAAGGGGGCCCATACGGAACTCTTCGTGCGCGAGTCCGACTCGCACTTAGCCGGGTTTTTTTAATTAGTATGTATTTCATATAGGTACTTAGGGCAACTCAAGATAATTTTACTCTGTCTGATAGTGGCAAGCTGTGAGTGAAGTCTATTGAATGAGCCACTACTGGTGACGCCAAGTCGTCGACGCTGGAATGACTTCAAGTGACGGCCTCTTCACAAGCTTCCCACGCGCGCAACGGAGACGGACATGTTAATACTGTAATTGGAAAGAGGAGACAGCACGTGCTGCGGGTAGGGGACGTCTCAGCTGCTACTTTTTGATCAATATTAGTAGCTAGATAACTGAAATTACTATAATATCCCCTAACCCCTCCAGTTAACCTCAATTCACTAAGAAGTCCTGACAGAAAACCCAAGAAGACTGCACCTGTGCCAGTGAACCCAATAACGCACACACAGCAACCACATCCGCTACCGCTGGGCCAACGCGCAGTCGAAGTCGCGGTCGATCGGTTTGTCAGTTTTGGTAAATTTTCATGAATATTTTCATTTAAGAAAATGTGTGCGAATCGCCAACCCATTTCACAGAAGGTCTGCATTGAATTCATTAGTGGGCATTCGCACACTAATGAATTGCACTCCAAAAATATTAATTTCAAAAAGGGTCGTCCGCACAACGGGTGCGAACCTTTTTGTGTGAATCGACCAATAAACCCAGTAGACCGCGACACAGCAGAAAGGAATACATTTAACATACCCAACACCTCACAATAATATTTGAATTTATATTTCATTTAATGAACATAATTTTCAAGAATGTTTTTCCTCTAAATAAACGGAAACAAGTTGAATTCCTGAGACGAGCTCAGCCGAATACAAGGGATTTTCTTTTATTTTTCTTTTTTTTTTCTTTTTTATCTTACAATGGTTCACCCCAGCTCGAATCTATTACCGAAAACAGCAACTCGATAGCTCATCTCCTTCATACCCAAAACCGTGACAGAAAATTGGCAACGACGATGTCGACGACAACTCGATAGTAATAGGGCTTTTCTAAAGAAAATCCCTAAAAATACACAGCATAGGGTTTGATTGGTACTTGGCACACACACAGCGTGTTGTGATTACGATGTTGGGTCAAATCAAGTTGTCCGCAGCCGGCTGCGCACGAGTGTGGCTCGGCCCTAACGCACACCTCGGCTATATTTATATTATGTCAAAGACAAAGTAAATATATATATTTTTTGTGTCCGCGTTCGTAGCTATTCGTCACAGTTCCGTACCAGCGACCTGAACGAGTGCGAACCTTGCCTTTCACCGCTCGGGAGTCGAACTGTGACCTTTGCGTTTGTTTATATTTGCACAAAAGATCGTTGCATGATAACTCTAGCATTGTTTACTAGCTGTTGCCGGCGGCTCCGCCCGTGTGAATTACCGATACCAATCTCATGACCCAGACGAACCTATGCCTATGATACAAACGCTAAGTGCTATTTCGGACTATAATTGACTGCTTTACTTTGGAATATGTTTCACTGGCACCAAAGTACCAATAAGGCTATAGGCTCTCTGGGTTATGGGGTCCGGCGGGAGTCGCTTCAGTATAACCAAGAGTAAAATATTTTCAGTAAAAATTTAGTTTATTTTGTAAACCAAATTTGTATAGTAAGAGAGCGGACCTCGGGCCCCAACGCGCAGGTTTGGGTGCGGCCGGGGCAGCGCTCGCGGGAGGAACAGAGTAGACTCGAGAGGCGCTGCGCTGCTCCGCGACCGCAACTGTATGATGCGTTAGTGCCGTTCTGTCAGATCGTAACGTAACCGGTTACTTGCTGGACAGTATAACGCGCAGAGCGGCCGGTCGGGACGCTCATAACTTTCTATCTCATAGAAATCGACGAACAAAGCGCCATCTGCAAAATGTAACATTACATCTCTCTCTTTTTTTTCTACCGCTTGAGTGGCAGACAAGCACACGGCCCACCTGATGGAAAAGCGGTTACCGCAGCCAATGGACGTGTGCAACATCAGGGGCGTTGTCGAAACGTTAGACAGTTAAGTGACCATAATTGCGATCACGAAGGCTAAACCTTATTACCTGTCTGCGCCATTGAACACTTCCAACGCAAGAGATATGCCAGCTGTTCAGGAGATTGGCCCATGCCCATACATTTTGAGGCCAAGAGTCACAAACTGGATTTCAAAAAAAAAAATTATTACGCGCCTGTCAGATGGGCGAGAATCCGGTTTTGTTTCGGGATTGCGTATCTATGCCGTTTCCAGGAATTAATATTTATCCTCCCGCTCCGGGACTAAGTACGTATAGGTACATATTCATTCCTCGACAATTCTCGAATTCCGATGATGTACCACCATTTCCTTCGTAAAGAGAGGTGGTAGGTGGGTAGTCGGTTCAAGCCCGACATAACCGCCCCCGCTGCACGGCGAGAGGCGACACGGAAACCTCTCGTATCGTATAATCCGAGGGGATTTCCGCACAAAAATAAAAAAAGGTAAAACCTACTCAACTCAACTCAACAGTTTTAAGTTTTTTCCTTTAAAATTTTAAAAATATTACCATCAAATAAACCGCAATAAAATCCGTTAAAATAGTTTTATTTCAATATCTGTGGCTCACTAATGCTACATCCTACTAATATCATAGACGTGAAAGTTAGTGAACATGTTTAGATGTTTGATATACAATCCCGCTCTGCCGTCTCAACGGACCCGGCTGAAATATGGTACAGGGATATATTATAGTCCGGAACAACATAGGCTTTTTATCCCGGGACCATGGTCCCTTGGGTAATGGGAACTGAAGCAGAATACATAGCAGCAGCCAGTGAGAAATAATAAGGTGTCCCTAGTGATTAAGTGATGACACAGTGTATAAATTTCACTGGCTCATGGACAGAAGCCATAAGACTGCGCAGCTCGCAAGAAACGGTGCGGTGCTGCGACGACAATCCTCTTTTGATGAGGCCGTCAAGCTGAGTGCCACCATTGTTAACATGGTACGTGTATGTAATGGTCACCCTCTTTCCTGAGACTTTACCTTCAGCTTACCATCAGGCGAGGTGAAGTCAAATTGACGTGTCCTAAATATAAAAAAAAATGGCCCACGAGACTATATGCTGCCTTGTTCCCCTTCCACCTTCAGTTTCAAACCATAGTCTACGAAAGGCCTGTATCCTTTTTATGAGCGTGACGCCTTCTGCGGCGTGGCGGTAGAGCGTTCGACTACTAAGTCAGAGGTCGCGGGTTCAATTTCTAGTCAGTGAAAACATTTGTGTGTATGAATAAGAATATTTGCATTGGTCCGGGTGTTTCTATGTATACATATAAGTCCCGTCCTGGATGTTCACTTTTTCCGAACTACCTATACATGCATTTAAAAAAATAAGTGTCTAAGCATGTTTATTCACATTCTAGAACCCATAACGTAAGCTAGTTAAGCTATATTTTACTTTGGGTCTAGATAGCGGTGCGTAGAAAGTCGTAGAAATTTAAAAAAAACATACAACATAATAAAATATATACTAATATAACTTCACGCCTGTATCCCCGAAGGGGTAGGCAGAGGTGTATAACACACTCACGATTCTTTTTTTTTTGTATTTAGGACACGTCAATTTGACTTCACCTCGCCTGATGGTAAGCTGAAGGTAAAGTCTCAGGAAAGACGGTCACCAGTACATACACGTACCATGCTAACAATGGTGGCACTCAGCTTGACGGTCTCATCAGAAGAGGATTGTCGTTATTAAAAAAAACACCTGATTGTTTATAAAATATCTACTAATTTTAGTTGTAAAACAGGTAGATACAGCCAGCATCAAAGTTGATGATCATGAAAGTTTTAAAAGTTGATGATGAGTACAAAGTCACCCTGAAGTGTAAAATGGCGCGAAAATATAAAAATCAATAACCGCCTAGAACTGCAGTGGAATTGCGACAGCTCAAATCTCAAGGGACATGAATATAATCGAGTCAATGTATTTTCGATATAACCGAAACATTCGAGACAAAGGATTTACTTGCTAACATTTTGAATAAAACCAGGCGCAATTTCTAAGCCTTATTTTTCGAATTTTAAATAAAAATTCCATGTAATAATGTAATAATTCCATAATTATTGAAAAAAAATCATAATATACAAAATGTACAAACAATTACAAAAAATCAGTTTTATTATTTAGATTTAAAGAACTTGAAGAGTTTTTACCTGATATTGTCAGAAGTTCACGCGAATGTGACACATTAAAATAAATCTCATTTATTTATTTTTTCAATATTAACATTAAATAAATATCGATAGAATCCGTTAAAAAAGTTTTATTTCAAAGATATTTTACAATTAATTTTTTTGGGTTCAAACCATGAATTGAATACGGTATCCTTGCTATCATTAGATAAACGTTTCTGCTTATCTTCGCAGTATGGTAATTGCTAGGCTGGCTTGTTTATTTGATCTACCTCATTCCGAATGTTCTGGATCAGAAGCATCAACGTCATTTTGAATAACAGTATCGTCATCAATATTTTGACTCACTTTGTCAATAATTTCAGTGGCAGTTAGTGTTCAGTTAGTTAAAAGCCAAATAAGAGCTGATGGATAGTGAACTGTTTAAGCAATGAGCCAGAACAGCTGCGTTACTTACCAAATTAAAAGAATCGCACGTGAGCAAGATCTAAACAAAGATCAGCAACACCGAACTTTTAGACTTTATTACTCTGAGTTCGGAGAATTCCAAGTAACACGTCAATAGATGATCCTAACTTCGACTTACACTTAAAGGATGTCTCTCCTTTTTGAAATTCGAGTAATACCAATATAACAATACCTCGCAGGGAAATACTAGTTTGTTCAACAAAAAATCATATTCAATTATTTATAAGATTACGACTTAACGAGCTTCGTGTTATCGAGATCCCACTGCATATAACAAATGTTACATTTGCTATCGAACTCACACCATCGCGCTGGTTGCTCATCTCACTAAACTAAAATAAATGACTTTACTTGAATTCCGTCATTTTGTTCTATTTGCCGTCGGATTAAATTTAAACTTTAAAAAGGTCGTCTAGTTTGAAATTTGGACAGTTTTGTAAAAGTACCAACTGTACCTGTTCATTCTTTAAACTAGCTTAAAGTTGACATTTGAGACTGAGCATCCTTCTAGAAAACGGGCCTCTGAGGCAGAACTTATTACTTAGTTACCTATTTATAAACAACATAATTACAGGTGGGTGTAGGCAGTAGGTATACGAGCGAGAGATGTTTAGCTACATACCTACTGAGTCAAGGAAAAGAATGAACATTGGATAATGTCGTAAAACCACTATTTATCTAAAAATATAATAATCTACGAATATTTAAATGATGAGAATTAATAACAGATTAACACTTGAAAAAAAAAGCAACAAAAACGTGAAAAGTAAAAAAAGGAATTCGTATCTTGGACGATACACTCCGTGATCTTATGTTTTCAAACGAAGTAGATTGTGTTATCTCAATACTACTGCGACGTCCTGAGATACCCGCGTTGTGTTGCACCACAGAAGTCTCCTAGTCTTGGCTCTCCCTCTCGTTCACCCACCATAATCATCACAGCGTTGTGTCCCGATTGCATCCCGAAGCCTCCTCCTCCATCCTCCTCCACCTCGCAATAGTCTATGAGACCATCGCCAAGTATGCCCAAGTCTATATCAATGATTGCGGTATGTCCACTTGGGTGGCCATTTTTAAGCGCCAGTGCCTCTGCTTATCTATCTACGTCTTTATAATACAAAATCATTACACACAATACCTAATCTCCTTCATTGCCCGCGGTCCGCCTGCGTAGTCCTCATCGTGTGACTCGGCATGTCTAATTTAATATTTAATTATTTGAATAGGTTTGAGTACGTGAAGCATGAAGGAAGATTTATATCCAAATATTATTGAGTCATTCATATTTCAGGCAAATAAAGATTCATTAATTCACAAAAAAAATTACGGTACGACTGGTGTAGACATGTCGTATGGAAGGTCACTGCCTCTACCATGCGGTCAAAACTGGCAAGGAGGCAACGTCTCTACGCAACTGCAACAGTTCAAAGGTGTTGGTAGCCCCAGGACTGCCAGGGGGTAGCCCTTTCGATTGTTAAAAAAAACGAGAATTTTAATTCTTGTCCAAAATTCATAGTGGTGTAATTTTGTGACGCAGGCAGATTGATTCTGTGAAATAACACGGTACGGAACTACTATCACGCGGTTTTATATAAATAGCGGAAAGCGCGCGCAGTTTGTCGCAGAACCATAAGGGGTCGGCAAGATTTCTCTCAGTAGGTTTAGCCCTATACATATATATGTTACCTGTACGGCTCTCGGCAGCCAGCACGACATCTACAGACCTGCCCAGCAGACAACAACACTCTCGCTTTCTATCACATGGGTCCCAGCAAGGGCTCAGTATTACACGTGGGCACGAGTTTGAGACGATTTAATGGACCTTATCAAGCCACACCTAAATAAGGAAATGTATAATACGAGTATTTGAAGCCTCGTGAAGGTACGGCAGATGGCAGACGCGTAAGGCTCTTTCTCAACGAGGACAAGAGCGGTCGAAGCGGTTTTGTTGCATAAAAAAGTACCTCAGTGTCGAAATAACAGGTATGTCCTGTGACTTAAGATTAACTTATTATAATTGTTAATTTTTGAGGGAATAAGTATGATTTCCTGAACATAATCGCAACAAATTGATGTAAATTAGAACACTTCGACTCAATTAACGTTTTTTGGTGAACTCATTTATTAGTTTGTTGGCTGCCAGTGGCGGTACAAGAGACGGAAATACACATAGTTTCAATTAGACTATTTCATTTAATATATTATGTGTAGGTACACAAAAATACGTGTAATTAAAATACATACTCACATAATGTAATACATAATACATTACATAATTTAATTTATTACATTAATTGTACGGTTTTTATTATTAGGTTAACATAATTACAAATATTAAATAAATGAATATTCTGTAGACAGTTTCTGCAGATATTTTAATACGATCTAAAAAGTAAATAGAAAATTTGATAAATATTGAACTTTTAATACCTACTTTAGACCTTTTGAACCCGAAGGCTTATTGTTTTAACTATTGTTTCCTTTATTTTAATTATAAGCTGTGTCCGCGACTTCGTCTGCGTGGATTTAGATTATTAATTAACCCTAATTTTTTTTTAAATAAAAGTAGCATATGTTACGCCTCATAATAATATCTGCCTGTGAAAGTCCCGACAAAATCGGCCCAGCCGTTCCAGAGATTACCTAATTCATAAAGACAGACAGATTATTTTTTTTAAATTGCATTTTATTATATGTATAGAACATACACTCATATGCATTTATTTATAACTTGTTATTTTAATATTACAAACGGACACTTCAATGTTATTTATTTGTGTAGATATGCAGCACTTTTATGCGCTAGGTAGGACCGCTGGCGGGGTGTGTGTGTTGGGTAACCTCCTCGAGTGTCGCTCCGATTCCGATCCCGCTGCAGTCCGGGGGGAACGGAATCGGAGCGGCCGGTACACCCTGGGCGGCGGTCAATGGCTTCCCCTTCACCCCTTCATAGGGTTGGCATTGATCGTCGGCCAATACCCAACGTGGCGGGAACACATCGCTCTCCGTACTCCTCTGCTTTCAGAGGTGACAGGATGAGCGATGCTGTTAGTGGTGAGATGGCCCAGGGTCAGCCGGGGTGCGAGGGATATGCTCTATGGGTAACCTTACACCCCGGCGTCTGAAGACCCGAGACGGCGTGCGGTTTTAGTCGGTGCAAGCCCGACATAACCGCCCCCGCTGGTCGGCGGGGGGGTATCCGAAGGGATTTCCACACGATAAAAAAAAAAAAAAAAAAAAAAAAAAAGGTAGGACCGCTGGCGGGGGGGTATCCGAAGGGATTTCCGCACGAAAAAGAAAAAAAAATGAATTCCTAAATATTTTCATTTCAAAAAAGGTGTACAGCATAATATTGTAGTAGGCACGCGACCTTTTTACCATACTTTAACTTTTTTCAATTATTTGAACGATTAACTTTGGTTAAATTTTATTATAACGTTTTTCTTAATATACCTTTATTTATCTTGACACGAGACAAAAATGTACATTCGTGTATATTTAGTCTTAAGAAATCACTATTATAAGCTGGCGTCTCGAAAATGCCGCAGTGGAGTTTGTTGCGCCGTTTCTTCTCCACTAGCGCCTACGAAGCGGTGGTAAACTTAGTATTAAGCAGTTATTGACGTCAAAAAGATGTAATTACGTTGCACTATTTTGAAAAATAAAGACTTTGACTTTGAATCTCTACTAAATTTTTCTAAAGGTGTCGATTCGCACGGTAAATAAATTGAGTTCGTGCGAATCTACTACAAAAAATATGTATTTGGCGAATCGACTACTAAGTCAGTCATGAGTTAATCAGCAGGTGTACGCTTCGCAGGCGAGGTGGGCTTGGGGCCATTGTGACATTATTTTTCGACGAATGCAATGTGCGGGCACTAGTTTTAATAAAAGCCTTCCACACTAGATGCTGTCCACTATCCGCGCGCGGTATGATCTGTGTCATAAGTCTCGACTTAGAACATGCTCTGTCATCACGCTTAACACATTTTTTGTAAGTATCATCTAAAAATACCACGTAATCGCGCTGCATTACCTGCGGAGCCGGTCGACAGTTTAGCGCGTACTCTACACTTGACCTTACTGGGTGTAATAATCTAACATACTGGTTTGGCCACTACACATAGTTGACACCTAAACGAGCATCGGCGCCCTAGCAAGACTGGCTGGTGCCAAACTAGACACATGAATTAATATGCGTATGTATATTCAAATTTTATTAAAATGAGGTATCCAGTTACACCAATATTCAGCAGTGTTACTGGTTGGCACAAAAGTGGTCGCAACAGGGTGTCACGATGAGATCTTTTAACCGAATCAGTAACACTTACTCGTTTGGGTGTTACTGGATGGGAATCAACCCTTATCTAAATACTATCACGATGTCAAGAGTGTACCGCGTTGTGTGATAGAAGTCATACTCTGTTCTCGTTCGCACTCACTGATTAGAGCATGTCCTGTTGCTTGCGTTGAGATAGGCGCCGACTGTTTCTAAGCGCCATCCAGGGCTCCAGTGCCGTATCGACTCATATTGCATTGTGTCTCACTGAATAATTAATTTTTAATTTTTCGGAGAAAATCGCTGGGGGAATAATGCCCCTAATCCTTCTAACTGCTACACAATTAGGTACACAGGTGAGCTTATAAATATAAACGAATACCTATAGTTTTTGAACTCGCAGAGTTGAATATGTTCAATGTCTATTGCACGCTGTACAATGTACGTGAATGTCAAAGTAGCGAACTGCGTCTGCGTATTATTCAGGGATTTTGTTGTTACACCCCGGCGTCTGAAGACCCGAGACGGCGTGCGGTTTTAGTCGGTTCAAGCCCGACATAACCACCCCCGCTGGCCGGCGGGGGAGTATCCGAAGGGATTTCCGGACGAAAAAAAAATAAGGGATTTTGTTGTTCAAGAACAAAAAACCCTTATGTAGGCATATGTTATGTTAACCAATTAGCCTTTTACTGTCCACTGCTAGAGTGGCCTCTCCACAGAACTAATATTACTGACGCGGCGACGATTAGTTCTGCAGGCCTCTCTCAATATGCTCTACAGTAGGTTTGCTTTCGGAGGTTTCGGGTTTAGGTGTTGAGAGTTGCGGTACATTGTTATTATTAACAATTAAAAAAACTCCATTCTAAATTTCTCCAAAAAATTTCTAACTGAAATAAACAGTACCGTTGTACTCATTTTTCCATTGTCTCAATTTTAATTATTTTTATTATATAATCGTTAATTCATTGTTTCGGTACATGGATTTATATTTAAAAAAACTTGGGTTAGTTAAATTGACGATTCTGAACGGTTTATTCTCATCTAGTAACACCCAAACGAGTAACACTGTTACTTGTTGGGAAAAAAAATCCCATCGTGTTACACTGTTAGTCGTTGCCTACATTTTTTACCCAACCAGTAACACTGCTAAATATTGGTGTTACTGGATTGGAAAAAAAGTCCCATGGTGTTACAGTGTTACTCTATGCAACAGTTTTTGTCCCAACTAGTAACACTGCCAAATAAAGGTATTACTGTATGGGAATCGCAAGTTGCATAATTATTGCCGTCATTATATCAGTCTATCATTTTTTTTTGTATTTCATATAAGTATTTATTTTCTGTAACCAAGCAAGGGCAGTATTTGTAAGTAACTTAAATATTAAGTCATCGGAAATACTATTGCACGTTTGCATGTTTTTAAATGCCAATAAACTAAAAAAACATCTTACAGGATTTAAAAAAAATGCCATAAAATACATTATATTAGTTCATTTTTATACCACAATGATGTTAGCTTGTCGTGATAACTTGCTCATTAAACTGTTTACTATACCCGTTGAGTCACGTTATTCTTTTATAAAAAAATATACTCAATTCGAATGCAGATTTAAAAATAATGATTACGTCAACGTAAGTTTCGCAACCCTTCATTTGGGGAGACCACATTTTATTGCAAATTTGTGACATATATTTTGGTTTATGTCTTTGATCGTGAAAAATTAATGGTATCTACCACAAAATATGATGACCTAGAGAAAACCCTAAAATTATAATGCAGCGCAATTTTAGCGGCATTGAACTAGACAAGCTTCGTGAGGATGCCCATAATATTGGCTGGGACCCTCTCTTGTCGTCCAACTGTGTAGATACAGAAATAAACCTTCTGACCGATAAAATAATACAATTATAGGACGTGCATGCCCCGAATCGCGCCATCAAAGTTATGCATTTACCAGCAGCTTGGCTTGCGCAGTATATCAAAGAACTACTGTCGAGTAAAGCTGCAGCTAAGGCGAAACTAATTTGGAGAAGTATGTGTAGGTATGTGTAGCGCAACGCCAACATATCCTCACCTCTAACTCTACTCTACACAAATCTATAGGAACAGTAAGCATATTAATTGCTTCAAAACTTCATCCGTACCTCTGTTGGGAATGGGGACCCGGCGGAAGTCTGAAAATTTCTGAACACATCAGGAATTGGAAAGTCACATCAAGACTCAATTACTAAAAATTTAAACGTAGGTTCACTTCAAAATTAAAACAGAGCACTGCAACATCTTTCGTCTGTTCCAACTTCTAAAGATCCACCTTTCGTCTGCAACATTGGTTGAACTACTATTTCGCAGCGATCTGTCTGAAGTGTTATCTATCTATTATATGCGAATGGAGCACGCACCATGGATTGAAATTATATTCATCCAAGACACCAAATGGGTTGCATCTTCCTCAAGTTAAAATGGATGGTGACATCGTGACTGTCAGCTTGGTTGAGCCAATCTTCATACTTTTTAAGCGATCTATCGCTGAGGGTATTGTGCCACAAATGTGGAAATCGGCCTTTATCACACCTGTGCTGAAAAAGGGTAGCAAGTCGAATGTTGAAAATTACCGTGCTATATCGAAATTATGTTTATTTGCTAAGATATTAGAACGGATAGTTTATGACGCTGTCTACACTGCTGTGCAGCATAGTTTTGGAGACGAGCAGCATGGATTCCTTCGTAAACGATCTACCACTTCAAATCTGGTCCTAGCTAATAATTTCATTTTAAAGGAAATGGAACAACATGCCCAGGTGGACGTGATTTATACGGTTTATAGCAAATGCTTTGACCGAATCAATCATAGAGTGCTCTTGCAAAAGTTGCATGCGGCTGGTATTCACGGTGACTTATATAGGTGGTTTTGTTCGTATATTGACAATCGCACCCAGGCTGTTGTGCTGCATGGGTACACATCTGGATGGAGTACTATACCTTCCGGTGTGCCTCAGGGATCGCTCCTAGGTCCCCTATTATTTAACATATTTATTGCAGATGTTAAAAACTGTTTCCATAACTCAAACATATTGTTATATGCCGATGATATGAAGATTTTAAAAGTAATACATAGCTTGGATGATTCTGTTCTACTGCAACAAGATCTCGACAGATTTGCCTACTGTTCTCGAAACAAGCTGCAGCTGAACATCTCAAAATGTTGCTACATGAGCTTTACGCGGCGGCTTGTGACTATAGACAGTAGGTACACGTTAAACAACCAAATCATTAATAGAGTGGATCATATTCGTGACCTAGGAGTGATCCAAGATAGTAAACTTATATAATGACAAACGTATCGATTACGTGGTGAATAGAGCATTAAAATCAATGGGTTTTATCATGAGAGCCTCAGCATGTTTTCGATCCTTGAAATACGTCAAAATACTATTTTGTTCTTATGTTCGCAGCCACCTTTAGTACGCATCCCAGGTGTGGAACCCGCAGTACTACACTTATATATCGCGTATAGAAAGGGTGCAGGCGAAATTCCTACGATACTTAGATTTTAAAGTTAAACAATTTTCGTCTGACTACATTGCTAGATGTAAGCGGTACCATTTTCTTCCGCTGGAATATAGGCGTAATGTAAGTGACGTCTGTTACTTGGCTAATATAGTAAATGGCTCTGTTGACTGCCCGGAACTCCTCGCTAATGTAGGGCTCCGCACCAACCTGCTGGGCTTAAGACAGCGGCCAGTGTTGAATGTCCCTGTAGCTTCAACTAATTACAGACGCGGTGGTTTTCTTATTCGTAGTGTAAGAAAATTTAATGAGGTATCGATACCCCTAGACTTAGATTTGTTCTGTACAAGCTCGAACATAATTAAAAGACGCATGGGTGACAAGTTCTTTGGGGAGGGTGCTAGCCAGCGTCGAAGAACTCAATCAGTGTAGTACTGTGGACTGATCCAGTGCATTTTCTTTTTCTTTTTTATACCTGTTTGTGATTTTTATTTTATTTTGTTTTTATTTTTTACATACATTTTTTTTTAATCTGTAGTCTTATCATCTCGTATCGTTAGTATCTTTTGTTAGTAAATTAATTAGTAAATAAATATTTATATACTTATATATATACTTGTGTAGGCTTGTAATTAGCAATATTGTCATCATACTTGCAATACATAAATTGTTATTAGTCTGTAAGCCTTCCTAAAATAAATAAATAAATAGTACCGGTTGGTGAAAGTGTCATAAATTTAGGAATCTTCATGGATAAAATATTTTTTGGGGTCTCCAGTTATAAGACACTAGTCGCAAACTTTATGCAACAGCGGGATCATACCGTAGGCTACGAAACTTTCTTCCGATGACCACTAAAACTGCGCTCGCACAATCACTTTTTCCTGTCCTCGATCACGCCGATGTCAGCTATCCCGATCTCACTGAGGAGCAACTTGGTAATCTAGAGCGACTTTAAAATCATTGTATTCGATTTATGTTTCATCTACGCAAATATGATTTCAAATGTTCTTAACGACTCAAGTAGCTATCAATTCGGCATTGCAGGAATGCTCATATTTTAAGATTATAGTAATAATGTATTGTTTACTTCCGTCGCTTCTACTTATCTCAAATAACGATTCAAGTTCCTTCACGATATCTGAAATCAGTCGTTTGAAATGCCAATGCATTCCACTAACAATGCTGATAAATCCTTTACTGTTAAGGCAGTGCGCTTATGGAAGTATTACCATTAAATATCAGACGATATTAGAAATTGCTAAAAATTGCTGTCTGTTTCATTGCAATTGGTTGAGCAGAACCGAAGACAATATATGACCGCAAACGGTAAACGATATCAACAATTATTTTATATCGCGTGTACCTGTAAAACTTTGATTGAATAAAAAAGACTTACAAGATCTAAGAATCCCACGTCGTCTTCTTTCTTTTTCTTCTCCCTGTGCACTTCGTACGCCTCGCCCTTGTGGCTCACGAAGCGTTTGCACTGGCCCTTCATCACTTACAACAAATCAAATATCACTGAACCGTTTAAATTCCCGCGCTTTTGCCCGCGTCCTTCTACAAACAATATTCACTACGCACGACGACGTGCACTCGTGCTCGCGGGCAAAACTCGACTGGCGCTCATTCCGGCGCGGCCGTATAAAAACCCTTTATATTTTCATTTGCGAATTCGAGTAAACGGGGAAAAACTGGTCCAATATTGATTCGACGAAGTGTTTTTTAAAGATTTATTGACAAATTAATTACCTATTTCTGACGTAGGTTCATTCAGTGATATTTTCAGAAATAATAATGACAGATGTTTTTTTTTCAAGCATTTGGTAGGTATAGGCCGCGCCAGAAGCCAGAAGTCGTGACAAGTCGGTAGAGGCGGAAAAGTTTGCGCCTGTGCACTGCCGCGCAAAAGTATAGCTTTCGGTTTTAAATTGTAATTGGTATAGATACTTGTTGTGTTTACTATAATGGCAACGTTTAATCGCGTTATAGTAGGTATATTACGAAACGTGAAAGTTAACTTAGAATTCGTATATTTAATTGTAAATAACGTTTATTTAAGTAATATAATTTAAAAGAACAAACAATTACACACAATGAAAAAAAAACGAAAACATAAAATTTACACAAAATAATAACAATTTTATTACACTTTTTTTGTTTTTTTTGTTTGAAAACAATTTTTTGTTGAGTTTAAGGATAATCTAGCTTTAGAGGTGATAGAGTTTCGACACAGTATCACATTCGCAACTTCACTCTACAATACACTTTTTTTTTTTTTTTTTTTCGTGCGGAAATCCCTTCGGATACCGCCCCCGCTGGAGAGCGGAGGGTCTCCAGCGGGGGCGGTTATGTCGGGCTTGAACCGACTAAAACCGCACGCCGTCTCGGGTCTTAAGACGCCGGGGTGTAAGGTTACCCATAGAGCATATCCCTCGCACCCCGACTGACCCTGGGCCATCTCCGGTTTCGAGATGGCCCCCTTACTTGCTCTCCACTGTGCCATCTGCTAATCAGAGGGACACGTGGAAAGCTTCCGAACAGCCCTCAACAGGGCCGTCCTCGCCTCGGTCGGAGTTGGCCGTAGGCGGCAGCGTCTCTCCCGCCCTAGGAGAGAGGCGCTGCCGCCTCCGTTGCCCAGGGTGCACCGCGTGGAGGTCCCCAACCAAGCACCCCTTTTTTTTTTTTTTTTTTTTTTTTTATCGTGCGGAAATCCCTTCGGATACCCCCCCGCGTGCCAGCGGGGGCGGTTATGTCGGGCTTGAACCGACTAAAACCGCACGCCGTCTCGGGTCTACAGACGCCGGGGTGTAAGGTTGCCCATAGAGCATATCCCTCGCACCCCGACTGAACCTGAGCCATCTAGGAGTAGGTCCCTATTTGCTACGCAACTTGTAATCTGTACTGACACTGTAAAGAGAGAGGCCGAATCTTGTGAGCTTGTTTATATGTCTGGGTACTATTATTTATTCTGTGGTCTGGGGTAATCTGCGGAACCACTGCTCACTTATTGGAAAAGCTACTCTTGAAACGTACCTACACTTTCCCCCATGGACATTATATACCTACTGTAATTGTGTAAATTACGATGGCTTGAGTTTAAATACAATAATTAGTAAAAAACCTTAAAAAAAAATGTTTTTTCTCTGTGTTCTAATTTTGCTACAAGCGTTTGAAATCAGCTCAACCCACAGAACTAATAATATTTTTGGTACTGTGGCACAACCTTGCATAAAATTGTTATTTTAGCATTAGTACCTACAACTGATTTTTTTAAGAAAATTAAAATTTTAGTAATTTCATGTAGTAGCAGAGTGCTAGCCAAGACCAGCCGAAGGATCTCAACCCAACGAGTCTATCTTGTTTGGTTCCAGATCACCTACCGTCTCCATCTTCAGACCTTGCACGTCATGTAGCACCAGAGCGTTTATCGTGTTCAGCTTAGGAGTTCCTATGGCCACCTTCCTACTCCATCATCAGACCCTGAATACCATGTCACATCAGAGAGTTTGTCAAGACAAAACGAATGAGCCCAAACTCGATAAGTTTCTCTTGCTTAGTTTAGGAGTTCCTATGGCCACCTTCCTACTCCATCATCAGACCCTGAATACCATGTCACATCAGAGAGTTTGTCAAGACAAAACAAATGAGCCCAAACTCGATAAGTTTCTCTTGCTTAGTTTAGGAGTTCCTATGGCCACCTTCCTACTCCATCATCAGACCCTGAATACCATGTCACATCAGAGAGTTTGTCAAGACAAAACAAATGAGCCCAAACTCGATAAGTTTCTCTTGCTTAGTTTAGGAGTTCCTATGGCCACCTTCCTACTCCATCATCAGACCCTGAATACCATGTCACATCAGAGAGTTTGTCAAGACAAAACGAATGAGCCCAAACTCGATAAGTTTCTCTTGCTTAGTTTAGGAGTTCCTATGGCCACCTTCCTACTCCATCATCAGACCCTGAATACCATGTCACATCAGAGAGTTTGTCAAGACAAAACAAATGAGCCCAAACTCGATAAGTTTCTCTTGCTTAGTTTAGGAGTTCCTATGGCCACCTTCCTACTCCATCATCAGACCCTGAATACCATGTCACATCAGAGAGTTTGTCAAGACAAAACAAATGATCCCAAACTCGATAAGTTTCTCTTGCTTAGTTTAGGAGTTCCTATGGCCACCTTCCTACTCCATCATCAGACCCTGAATACCATGTCACATCAGAGAGTTTGTCAAGACAAAACGAATGAGCCCAAACTCGATAAGTTTCTCTTGCTTAGTTTAGGAGTTCCTATGGCCACCTTCCTACTCCATCATCAGACCCTGAATACCATGTCACATCAGAGAGTTTGTCAAGACAAAACGAATGAGCCCAAACTCGATAAGTTTCTCTTGCTTAGTTTAGGAGTTCCTATGGCCACCTTCCTACTCCATCATCAGACCCTGAATACCATGTCACATCAGAGAGTTTGTCAAGACAAAACGAATGAGCCCAAACTCGATAAGTTTCTCTTGCTTAGTTTAGGAGTTCCTATGGCCACCTTCCTACTCCATCATCAGACCCTGAATACCATGTCACATCAGAGAGTTTGTCAAGACAAAACGAATGAGCCCAAACTCGATAAGTTTCTCTTGCTTAGTTTAGGAGTTCCTATGGCCACCTTCCTACTCCATCATCAGACCCTGAATACCATGTCACATCAGAGAGTTTGTCAAGACAAAACGAATGAGCCCAAACTCGATAAGTTTCTCTTGCTTAGTTTAGGAGTTCCTATGGCCACCTTCCTACTCCATCATCAGACCCTGAATACCATGTCACATCAGAGAGTTTGTCAAGACAAAACGAATGAGCCCAAACTCGATAAGTTTCTCTTGCTTAGTTTAGGAGTTCCTATGGCCACCTTCCTACTCCATCATCAGACCCTGAATACCATGTCACATCAGAGAGTTTGTCAAGACAAAACGAATGAGCCCAAACTCGATAAGTTTCTCTTGCTTAGTTTAGGAGTTCCTATGGCCACCTTCCTACTCCATCATCAGACCCTGAATACCATGTCACATCAGAGAGTTTGTCAAGACAAAACGAATGAGCCCAAACTCGATAAGTTTCTCTTGCTTAGTTTAGGAGTTCCTATGGCCACCTTCCTACTCCATCATCAGACCCTGAATACCATGTCACATCAGAGAGTTTGTCAAGACAAAACGAATGAGCCCAAACTCGATAAGTTTCTCTTGCTTAGTTTAGGAGTTCCTATGGCCACCTTCCTACTCCATCATCAGACCCTGAATACCATACCTAAAAGTAAATTTATTTATTTATTTATATTATAAAAACAATACAAGCTAACAGCCATACAAGAACCAAAGCGCTTATATGTTATACTACTTTTTTACAACTAACAACATCACAACTACAGCTAACTTATTTTTCTAACATGCAACTATATAATATATTAACAAGGCACACACAGGTACACTTCGACTAGGGTCCCCGGCTAGAAGGGTGCATTTAGAAAAGTTGTAACCTTGCTAGCCATTTGGTTAAAACCATCAAAAAATATATCGGCATCCGGATTTGATCGCAACAAATCATTTAATAACGTCATCGCCCTTGAGGTGGGGCAATTGACGGCCTGAGGTAAGCGCCATGTCGGAGGAGTTACAAAAAGGCGATGCTGTCGCCGCCCCATGTCACATCAGAGAGTTTGACAAGACAAAACAAATGAGCCCAAACTCGATAAGTTCATCTAAAGTTTAGGAGCTGCAATGGCCACCTTTCTAGTCCATCATCAGATCAGCTCCATAGTACCATATTAATGGATTGCCATCCAAACTAGATGTATATGCAAAATTTCCTCTCAATCCGTTGAGTATAACTGCCTCAAAATTCTGTTGACCAAAATTTGACCTGCACTAACAGACATACATAATTACATACATACATACAAAACAAAGTTAGATAAAAGCCTGTACAAAACTCTTATAAAGCGAAGCAAGAGCGGGTTGCTAGTATTAATAACTTACTCCTTAAACTGTATTTCTTCTAAGTGAAGTGTCCCTTACCCTTTCGAAATATAAATTTTCATCTAAATCGTTGGACCTGTTTCCGAGACAGTAATGTTCAAGAATGCGGCTCGATTTTTATAAACATTTGTTCTTTGTTCTGTGTGAAACACTGAACATTAATGCCTTGTTTACACATTAAGTAGACATGGCCTTTTTTTTCGCTTCGTTGCTCATAAAGCATATCCCCCGCACCTCGACTGACCCTGGGCCATCTCCGGTGTCCCCGAGGAGAGGCGCTAGTCGACCCGCCGTCCCGGCTTGCTTCTGCTGGGGAGACAGGCGGCCTCACCTGCCACCCCCAGGCCAGGCCCAGGCGCAGCCCATGGAGGACGCCTGAGTCGCCTGCGACGTGCGGTGAGCATGTTGCGGGCTCGGCGGGCCAGGAGAGTTCTAAAGCTCTCCCGGTCCACCATTGCCGCAATCGCGCTGCCGAGCGAGAGGACTCCCACCCCGATGGCTGCCACGAGGTCACGCCTCGGCGCCTCCCACGCCGGGCAGTCCGCCAGAAGTAGACCTGCGCTTTGAACAATTTTTCAAGAAGCAATCATTATATATTATTATTATTATATGTGGGTAGGTACAGTACTAGGTGGTATATTCATGAAATAAGAAGTTCAGCCATATTTCACCATTAGGCATGCTAATGTGACAAAAATTCAATACACGTTACACACAAATTAAAAATGTAGTAAATTAATTGTCAAACAGAAATAAATGAAAATTGACTTCAATTAAACATACAAATAATATTAAACAGGAAATCTCTAACAGTATAATACGCTTTAGCAATTTCAAATGTACGTAATTGCTTTTTAAATACCTAACTCTCAACTCTTAGGTATTTTCTTACAAATACATGGAGCCATGCCGAATACACATTTGCGCATGAGTGGTGTAGTGGTGTTCGAGCTGCAAGAAGACACAGCTTAGTGTATCGCGTCTGAGGAGTGACAATTGTCTTGAGAGATCCTACTTCCTACTAATAATATACATGTGAAAGTTTGTGAAGCTGTTTGGGTGTTTGATACTCAATCACGCTCTTACGGCTGTACGCATCTGGCTGAACTTTGCTACACTGAAAGTGGATGAGGGGGTGTAACTCTGTTGCCGTTAACCAGGCGATTTTTCATAGATTATCGTATAGAGATCAGTGCTATGTCTTTATCGTCTTGTACGATACCCTCGAGGTGAGATGGGGTCAGCTTCTCTTAGCTGGTGCATTCGAGGCTTTCAACTCGAAACCCGAGGTTCTTTTTTCATTATAATGTTTGGTTTATTATGGCTATGCGGGAGCGACCGCCGGCTGAGCTCCCGACGCCGAGCTGTTCCGCATGATAATTCCTCAATAGACATAATCCTCCGCAATAGGCACTATGTCTCATAAACTCATAATACACGTTGCTTGCAATCGGAATACCCCGGGATGAGGTGTCCGACCTGGCCGTCCCCTGGCTCATCTCGCAAGCTCCATCGGCCACAGAAGTTAATCACGCTGGTCTGGCAGTGCATGTCACTCCGTTCAGGTAGGTAGCGTATCTAATTTTCCAGAATGACACACACAGACAGACCGACAGGCTAACCGCAGCACTGCCCACTCATGCTTATTATTCTTTTAGTCACGCTTTTCAATCTACGGAGGCGTAGGCAGAGGTGTATTAACGTTCTCAATTCGCCAAGTACATATTTTCATGAACTTTGAAATCTTCAACCTGAGAGGAGGATAACCTTTATAACATGACCGGACGGAAGCAGAATACCCCGGAGGAAGAAAAGCTTGAGTATATGTGGGTGTATATGATTACATAGGTTAACACGCATTTCGACTTTGATAAGAGAGAGATCCGATTCTCAGCACTCCATGGATTCACCGTGCGGTCGCCGGGTCCATAGCGTGGTGCAGAGAGGAACACCATGACGGCCACTGGGACTTGCGACCCAGATGTAGGTTTAGGGTGGCCACCTTGTGATGCATCAGCGCTCACCTCCACCGTCAGTAGTGTTCTCCCCCCTACCTATCCAAATTTGGTAAGATCATGAAATTTAGATAGATTTATAGGTAAATTAGAAAAAATACAACCTGTAAAGTTCGCTTTTGTATTCCGGAGAATGGTTGATCAATATCTTACTGTATTGGCCCTAGACTGTAATGGTCCAGGTAATGGTGTTCCAAATCCATGGTATCTTGATGAAATGTAGAAGCCAAACTTAATAATTATTTTCTATGGTTTATGGGTATTTTTTCTTTCGTTAAGCAACCTAATGAATAATAATAGTAGTTTATGCAACTGTCATATAAGAAGGGGTATTAAAACACGAGTCTGTTTATCGATAATAGGTTGACTCGAGTGTTTTAATACCTAAGTTATATGCAGTTTCATACACTACTTTATCTTCACTCATAGGAAAAAATTAAATTAAACAAAGTAGGTAGGTTACAAGGAAGTAATTAAGCGTACGCCATTTTTTCACAGTTCGAACTGCGCATGCGGGCGCCTTTTTTTTCATATTCAGCCTAAAACCTTAGACTAGTTTAATGAATAAAAAAGATAGCGATACTATAATGAGTTTTATGATACAGTTGGCGGTATATGCGTTTGTAAAGTGCGTATGTATAGAATCGTCTTCGAATTCATAATTCGAATTTTTCGATTTGAGTGTAGATAAAATAAATTTCAGGACAAAGACATTTTTATTTATGTCGAATTGCATTATTGTATTATACATCGCTCCAATGGTCAAACTCGGCTCCGTGCAGGTGAATCACGGCGCCATACAATCATGTTGTTTATTACCTGCCCGTCTGTTTGTATGCAGTCGCGGTGACGCGCAAGGCCGGCGGCGACGCGCGCGCCGGGCTTCCCCGCCCACACCGCGGCACAAGGGGCGCTCCTCCCGTCTACGACTCGAGACGACCCAGTTGGCGAGGTGGGGTATGACAACTCACCAAATCTTCGTGCCCAGCCGGTACACCTGCTGGTTGGCGACGAGGCTCTAACGCAGGCCAATCCAAGTGCCAATACATTCTACACAGCGCTGTCTAGACCCAAGGTAAGCATAGCTTCACTAGCTTGAGTTATGGTTTCTAGGATCCAGGATAACCATGCTTATATACTTTTTTTTTGTAAATACATACATATTATACATAGAAACACCCAGACCAATGCAAATAGACAAATTCTTGCATACAAATATTTGCACCGAGCGGAAATCGAACCCGCGCCCCCTGTCGTAGCAGTCAAATGCACGACTGCTACGCCACAGAGGCCGTCAAACACCTTGACTCATTAAAAGTGTTAGTGGGTAAGTTGATATTGATAACTATGACTTCAGTGGTGCAGCTTGACAAAGAGCTGTGGGTACAATAGTCCAAGAACTGTTTTATCAGTTCACGTGGCGAGAGCCAGGCGCGTAGCGACCCAGACGCTATTGTTACCGGCACAGCTTCCGTGATCGTAGCGAGATTAATATTATACGCCACCTCTTGGGTTAAACCGTAAGCTTATGAATACAAAAAGAATCATTGAAATTGATCCAATACTTTTCCGCGAGGCCTGCATAAACGAGCAGACAAACTGGAAGGTTACAATGGTACTTCATCAACATCTGTTTATTATTCAGCCCACCTGTCCCACCGTGGCCTGCGTCAATGGTACTAGTGGAACAGACTGTGTTCATTTGGTCCGACGGGTCGCGTCCATCGCAACATGTGTGCTTTCTGTTCATCTCGACTTACGATCATCTCACCATTCACTGCCTTCCTGGCCATATGAAACAACTTTATTGAGCTGAGCGAAGCGAAGCTCTTATACGTGGCTAAGCCGTTTGGTCGAGACTGTACTCCTCCGGAACCACAATACCGATCTTGACCAAATTTGCCATGGTGATAGTGTAGAGACCGCTGAATGTTTAGAAGAGTCAACTGTTCAAATAAAATGTACCATTGAGGTATAATCAACGAAAAACAGTTTCACGATCGCGCGGCCTTAGCTATGCGCGCGACCGTAGTAAGATGCCTTATTTTTCAAGTAAGAGTCCTGCTCGCTCAGCTCAATTTATTTCAGTCGCACCCTGCACTGCATTCCTAGTTTATTGCATACTAGCTTTTGACAGCGGACCGCCCGCGTGGATGTCTGATCCCGTTCCCGCAGCCCATGTGTGCCTATTCCAAAGATAAAAGCCGAGATACCTATATGTTATTACGGACCATAATCTATACCTGTACCAAACGTCAGCCAGGTCCGTTGAGCCGCTTTAGCGCTATTGCGTAGCAAACATCTTCAAGAGGTTTCACGTTTATATAGGTGTTGGTAGGATGCTCTCTTAGTGCACTCATACACAATACCGGATCAAGGTGGCTCCCAGGGCGTAAGAAGAAGACCGCACGATAGGTACCTGCTATTCCTTAGAAGGCATTAGCCGGACTTTAGAAAAAGGACCGTAAAGGTTACCGCCATTATCTGCTGTGAGCAAATCTAATTGTACCGTTTGTGGCAGTTCAATGGCGGGCGGAACAATATCATATCGAATGTAATTGAATCGCGCGCACATTTTGATTGTCCGCCCGTTCAGCATTAATTATAATGCAATTTACAATTTCCTCTTTCATTATATTTAATGCTACTAGCGCAGTGCCAACAGTGCCGACGGCCGGCCCGTCGCGCGTCGGCCCGTCGGCCGCCGACGGCAGCGTGCGGCTATTCCTCCGCGGTTTCGGTTACTTCGTGATCATTCAAATCGTTTCCTGTAGTTTTACATGAGTAAACGTTTAATGATATCTGCTGATCAATACATTATCATAGAATGGCAACGAGGAAAAAACTGTATCTGAATATTTTTTGCTTTGCGCCGAAGCCTACCCCAAGCCTTCATAGATGCATGTAGTTAGTATTTCACAAATTACGAGGCGTATCCTCTTTTCTCCCCCTTTTTTTCCCATGTGGCCCGGCACCGGGCAAAGTCACCGGGCCAGGTGGGATACACGTGGAGTGTACGCATGTACCCTGAGTACTTCTCGGCATTCACACCAGTGTACTTTATAATGTCGATGACAGATATCAGCAACAGAATACGCCTGACAGCAATTGCTAGCACTAAGTACTGCGTCGAGCTGTTAGCTTACTGCTCACGTAAACTTACACTTATTGAGTGTCCCTTTACTCCCTATCAGTCGACACTACAGCCCTATCACAAAACATCCCCGTGAAATGGCCCACCGTGAGTAAGAAGGAAGAAAGAAAGGAAATATGGTTATTAAGGACACGCACACATAGGCAACAACAAAAATATATTTATGAACATATAGATGATAGGTGTGCGAGCCTCAACAGGTCTCCTTCGCAGCATAAACGCTGCCCATCACATAGTAAAGATATTCGGAAGGCGCCTTGGCAGCGACGCGACGCCACACACGTGAGCGAAGGACACAAGGATCATATCATTATTTGTAACATTATTTACACGACACATAATACTAAAAAAAAAGGAAATAAAAAACCGGCCAAGTGCGAGTCGGACTCGCCCATGAAGGGTTCCGTAGCAGCAAGTAAAATTTATGTATTTGAGTTGTTTAAATGAAAGGTAAATTGCAGTTTACGATTTAAGACGTATTAAAAAAAACTACTCACTAGATCTGCTTCAAACCAATTATCGGTGGAAGTTTACATGGTAATGTACATCTTTTTTTTTTAAAGTTTTATCACTCTCTTATTTTAGAAGTTACAGGGGGGGGGGGGACACATTTTACCACTTTGGAAGTGTCTCTCGCGCAAACTATTCAGTTTAGAAAAAAAATATTTTTGGAACCTCAATATCATTTTTGAAGACCTATCCATTGATCATTTTTTTCTATTTTTGTGAAAATCTTAATGCGGTTCACAGAATACATCTACTTAGTAAGTTTCAACAGCATAGTTCTTATAGTTTCGGAGAAAAGTGGCTGTGACATACGGACGGACAGACAGACAGACATGACGAATCTATAAGGGTTCCGTTTTTTGCCATTTGGCAAGGGAACCCTAAAAAGAAAACAAAATCAAGTAATTTAACACATTTAACATACAGGATAATATCAAAATAACAAAACAAAACACACCTAAATAAATACCCTAAAATAAATGAAAGGGACAT
The DNA here is from genome assembly GCA_946251805.1 of Cybosia mesomella. Taxonomy (NCBI): domain Eukaryota; kingdom Metazoa; phylum Arthropoda; class Insecta; order Lepidoptera; family Erebidae; genus Cybosia; species Cybosia mesomella. Next base: position 40,319 of record OX276418.1, on the reverse strand, counting down.
TCACTCCAGCTGGCAGGAGTGGCTTTACGCAAACGTTGCTTCGACAGCACGCCACACGACCTTAGCCTTAGCGAAGTCATCACATACGTGTGAAATCCAATATTCTTTTAAAATCATTATGAATTATTGATGCTGCATTGTCTCGCGACGTACTCTAGCCACCGACAGCCAAGTTCAACATTCAGAATATGCGTCGTTGTCTCGTTGTCGACTTCGCGGATAAACAAATTGAGCTCTATATGGGTACCAACTTTAGTGCAGAAAATCTTAACATTTTAGTTACATGAACCTAAAACATTTTAAAATACATTTATGATAACAATTTCTTGTTTCTTGGGGCCACCACTATATTTTCTACTTAATAGGTAATATAAATACATAAATTCTATAAGACAATTATTTACTAAATGCAAATATTTTACTTGTGATGTAATTCAAGCTCAAGATTTGATTTGACTAGTTTTAACCAACAAACCAAATTTCAGAATAGTAACACAGGTATTATATTAACCTAACCGTATACGTACACTGACTTGCGTATGTCTTAACGAACATACGTACATTAGACAAATATAATGTATAATCACAGATTGATTCACTGTTTTGGTTTATAATGGTCACACAATATCACCTCGCCCGGTGGTAAGCCAAGGGGCGAAGAGACGTCATTCACAAGCAAGTATTATTGAGCCATTTACGCAGTGTTACACGTATGTCTACTACTATTATAGGTACAACACTAGAGTTTATCTTATTTATAATAAAGCACCTAAAACTGAGAATATACGCGCTTAGTCAATTTCGCTTCTATATCTATGGATATTGTCTTGGAGTTCCGATGTACCGACGTAAATCGGTAAGGACGTCGGCCCATCACGACCGTTTCAAGGGTGAGGCGAGCGCTCGCTCATTGCCTGGTGCGACAACGATCTCTTTTCGATTCTGGTCTTGAGGACAAGTATTCTTCTCACTACCACCAGTATCATGTCTCTATCGGAATTAGCTTCCAACCATACACACTATACAAGGCCCTTCAACGGTTCCCTTCACTGAGTTGTCCCGAATGTCCTACTCTCCAGCCCACTCTGAGTCGCCTCCCTGGAAGCTTCGCGGGACTCCCCGGGGTGTGCCACTTACAGTTGCTGGTCTTCGCGAAGCCTGTCGCCGACCACCCGCTCTGTTAGCAACAAGTCCAGTGTAGCAACGCCCGCCCTTGTAAGAGCATGCCCGGAGTTCCCCCAGTTGTATCATGTTTGATATTGACTTGATCCGACTTACGACTTTGGCGCTTTTCTTCTAGCCTGCTTATAATATCATAGTAATTGGCGGCGTCGGACGTAGCTCGGCGCCGCTCCGGGAAGAAAATGGCCGGAGGGGGGGTATCCGAAGGGATTTCCGCACGAAAATAAAAAAAGGCATTTATGACTTATTCAATGTGACATGTATTATTGTTTGTGGTTTTTGATATTTTCTATTTTTATGAGAATGTAATTAATTGAATTGAATTGTACCATTGTACATGTTTGCGCGTCTTGAGGCGGCCTGCGGTTGCTCATATTTATATCATGTTTAACGCCTTTATTTCGTACCCATATTCGCAGATAAATGATTGATTGATTGATTGATAATATTAGGTACATAATCGCAAGCAGTTGTAATCACTCTGTACGGATGATAGAAGGCTCTACAAATCTGACACCGGACTCTCACTGTGCTCCCGAGATGCCAAATGAAAGGGTACCTGCTGTACGTGGTCTGCTGCTCCGCTCGAGGGTGGCGGGCAAACCGACGCGCGACGGAAACGTTAGCTTGCTATGTGTGTATGCGGAGTGAGTGGTCAAATGTGTTAAATAATGCGAGACATCGCAACATAGGGCCTTAGCGCAATACAGTAACGAATTACATGTCTGCTGACATAGTACACTATTATCCCAGAGGATACATATCGTCCTTTACATGCTTACCGGGAATGGTCGGATCGTTGCCCTGACTGTAAAACAAGCCGAACCAGCCAGTTGAGACGGACCATTCCGGGTACGCGTACTCGTAGTACTCGCCGGGGTAGATGTGCGCCCAGTAGGAGATGGTGGGCGTGTAGTAGCGCATGTCGGTGAACACCAGCACGCGGTCCTCGTTGTACCGGATCTCGAAGCACCCGAACCCTAAGACGAGGAAGTAGTCGAAGAAGCCCCCGCCGTTTTGTACTCCGGGGAAGTTATTATGATTTTGTATACAAAGGAACTTCCCCCACCACTTTGGCAGCAACTCTGAACAGTCACGGAAGTGTGACGTCTCTACCATGGTGTAGAATATCTTATAATTCTCATGGACGTGTTCTAGATACTCGTACCCGGAGCCTGTAAAGAACATAAGCTCGTGGGTGAAGACGTACCGGTTGCGCGGCGGCATGAAGGCTCTGTACGCGTAGTGGAACCGGTTCGACAGGCTCGGGTACACGTACATCTGGTCGCGCGTGTGGATGATCGCGATGTCGTGCCGCGGCGAGTGGTAGCCCCAGGGCCCGTGTTGGTGCTCCGGGTTCTGGCTCCGCGGGAACACTCTGGTGATCCTCCAGGCGCGGTACCTGTACGGCGTGATGTGCTTGCCCTCGCGCCCGAGCGCCCAGATGCGGATGTTTTGCGCGTTGTTCATGAAGGGGTCCAGGCAGTTGGCGGCCGTGAGCACAGTCCTCCTATTCAGTATCGAGCCCGTGCTGATGTTGAGCATGTCTGGAACAGGCGCGTGGGCTGAGGTTAATGTTACCAAAACAATAGAAAAATAGAAGCCAATACTCAAGTGTTACTTCCCAGTTGCGGCCAAAGCTTGCTCTTCGGAGCCCGGTTCCGCTTATTGATCCAGGCTGTGTCACCTCGTAACGACATGTTAATATCACAATACTGCTGGACCTGGGTCACCCTCGGTCCACTGCCTTCCGCACGCAGTCTATCCCAACTAGTTTGATCTGATTGGGGCGCCGAAAATAATAGCTAGGGCCTACTACACAGCGTTAGCTTGAGAGTTATAATAATTACCGTAACTTAGCCCTGCAATGCAATACAGTCTTCTCCGGAACTCGAGTTCGTACCAGCTCCACCACGGGTAGAACAGGCGGAAGAAGTCGGACTCCGAGCGCTGCCAGCGGAACCGGCTCTGGCGGGGCGTAAGGTCCGTGCGGATGAAGCTCTTCGTGGTGGTCGTGCCCATGTCCCAAAACGCCACAACGTGCCTTAGAGGAAACCATAACACGAAGTATCTGAAAACACAAAATTATGCCAAAGCAAAAAGAAACTCGAGTAACAAAATTTTCTTAGCCTTGAAGGTTCTGTATTCAACTAAGATCTGTTGACCAGTTAGCGACCCACGACTGGCGACTAATATACGGGTGAATATTTCATAGGTATTTGAAGGTTTGAAATAAAAAATACGGCTAATCATGTTCTTTATGTATTTTTCCTCACAAAAGGTGCTGTGGTCCAACTATTTTGAAAGTTGGACAACTGCCCCTAGTAAAGTCCCATGGTCCAACTAGTTGGACAGAGTAGTTGGACCACTGCCCCGGACTCTATTTTTCGTAGTGTTTAATAGTAACAACTGAATTATATTGAAGGCACAGTAATTACTCTTTAGTCCTTAGAGATATTGATGCTTGTGTTTTTCATAGAACGGTAATGAGTCTTCACAAATACGGTAATTAGATTTAATGCTATGGTAGGGAGATAAAGTAAAATGGTAACCTACATAATTATATAAAATAAAGTCGTGTTGGTGATGACCGCGGTGCTCTCAAGAAAGGCCGACCGATTTTCATGATCTAAATTTTTGTAGAGATGTCTCCGCCTATACTGTGCCTTTTGGTGTTTTTTTGGGATTAGCAAAATTAGCAATTAGTGAGTATACTTGACAAACTCGATGTTTTTCAATAAACGACTATCAGTCTCCCACTCTCTCTTTGCTTTTGCGCTATCACTATCACACTTACTCACTCTCACCTGCGCATGCGTTCGCGTGGTGTTCACCGCTGTATACGAGAAAACAGTTATTGTTATTTAAAAAGATTGTTTTTTTCGAAACTGAGTTCGAAACCTGTTTCCAAAGTATGTTATAACGGGTTTTCCAATAAGAGGTGTTATTTTAGTATTCAAAGAAAAATGCAATTTTTTAAGACAAATAATCGGCTGTTGTTTTTATAATAAAGAGGAAGGTATGCCGTTAATAATGGAAGATAACATCAGCCAAATAGCCACCACGACCACGCTTACAGGACCATATCCTTTTAATGAAATTTTGCATAACCAAATGGCAAAGTGGCTGTCCTATGTCTCGATAGCCTCACGAATTCCATCTTTGAGGTCTTGAATCGACGCTAGGCTGTTGGCGTAGACCTTATCTTTCACGTGGCCCTAAAGGAAGAAGTCGCAAGGTGTTAAATCACAAGATCTCGGTGGCCAATTGTGATCACCTCTTCGAGAGACAACACGGTCAGGAAACTTTTCCCGTAAAAGAGCAATTTTTTCGTTGCTTGTGTGGCACGGAGCGCCGTAAGACCCGGGCAAAACCGGGCCCGGCCGGTTTGTTTGCCGGGTTTTTAGTAATGGCGTAGTTTCTACTTGTCAAATGTCAAAAAATAAAAGCTTCAAAAGTGACAGCTACCGAAATACCGGGTGATTCAAAATAACACCTCTTGTATACATTCATATATTAGACATTTATAGTAGGTAGGTAATATAAAATAATAGGTACATATTATCACTAAAAATGAATTACAATTACCCTACCTTCCTTTTTCTAATTACCATTTGTAGTTAAAAGACTGGAAAATTAATGGAAATCAGAAGAATGATAGTTTTTCAAGTATTTTTTATAAAAACGTAATTATTTTGAATAGGTAAATACTTTTAAGTTTAACAGCAAATAGAATGATTTACATTGGATATACTTACCGAATCATTTTATAAAAAAAACCGACGGTTTGCACTCCGGGAGTGCCGGCAGAAGTAAAAACTTGAATATTAACGTTGTACATTTTTGATATTTTGGAATGGTTATGGAATAATTTTGCACGAATTGCTTTAATTATCAGTATAAAAGTACTATCATTTATGTGGTAACATACAATATTCATTTATCTATCGTACACAAATATGACAATTTATATTACATTAAAATTTTAACACTTCAGAACTATTACAATTATTTTACATTAAAAAGTTTAGCTCTCAGAAATATCAACTTCCATCCATAATTTCAGCGACTTTTTCACCATCATTATTACCAGAACCATCATCGCCAATATATTTATAAAGTACACACTCATTTTCTTGCGCTATTTCTTCGTCACTTTTTTCATTAATAGATGAACTTTGTTTAATTTCCATTTTATATCAATAGATTTATGGCACAAAATAGAATAAATATTACAAAAAGTTATATGATGACAAAAAGTGTTTCTTGGGCCTCGGTCGAAATCGATCTCAGTCTTGACGTAGTCAACGACCACTCATTAGACGAACGCGCCACCAAGGTTGTTAAGTACAGTGTGATTTAGCGTTTCTATATTTGTCTTACGACCAGGTCACGTGTTTTACTGACGCGAGTTTAACCTTTTTTACCTAATACAAAAAAAGTGCACAACGCCGCTAAAGAAGTTTTCACTTCAAAAAACATTACTTTTTTAAACGCGAATGGTTTTAGAAAAATTATGAACCACTTCACTTTACGGGGTGGAGAATTTTAAACGATGTAGCCAAAATAGCTCTTTCACGCGTGCTTCTGTGACGGCAGTAGAGTGGTGACTGACTGCGAATATAGGTGTGGTCTGCTGCACAGTGGCGCGTCATGCGTTTCAAAGGTTGCGCCTTGTGCAATCCTAGGTTTACGAAATAAAAAAATGGTCAAAAATCAGGTTATGACTTTTTCAACGTTTAATGTATTCTTTATTGTCGGCCGCGTAATATACATGAAATGAAATATTCCCCCTACCTCGTCGGAGTAGGCCCCCCAAAAACTGATACACATTCAGAGGAATGTACAGGCTTAGATGGTACGCCCACATAATTAGTTACTCCGTGAAAACAGCTATAAATATTCCCAACAAACACCAGGGAAGAGGAAGACCCCCACTACACGGCACGGTGGTCTAATATTGATAGGGAATTGAACGACCAGAATTCAACCGCCGTCCAAGAAGACCCGACAAAGATAGACATGGAACTAAGGGATGAAAGAAGAAGATGCGCTAGTCGCAGGCCGAGCGTCGGCGCGGGGCGCGGAGCCCGGAGCCGGCTCATATTATTATGCCAACGAGGCACGCGCCAACAGGGGTGGGTGGTCCCTGGGTAGCAAGTAAGAATCTCATAGCTGGCATTGAACGCGAAATACATTCACAACCGAGCGAGTGCCTATAGTATGTCGGCTTTGCCCTGAGCGACTGCCGTTGACCTTGAGCGCCCTCAAGGTTGGGCGGTGCGCCTGCGCCAGAGCCTCGTCCGTTGTTGCGCAGGCGCACCGACGAGCAGGCGAGGTGGGCTTGCGCGTCCAGGACGCTACACGCGAACGCGAAATATACCTACTATTGTTCCTTTACCGTAGAGTCTAGTTTACTGAAAACTTATCAAACTAGCACACGGCTCATCTGATGATTGTGCGAGGGATATGCTCTATGGGCAACCTTACACCCCGGCGTCTGCAGACCCGAGACGGCGTGCGGTTTTAGTCGGTTCGAGCCCGACATAACCGCCCCCGCTGGCCGGCGGGGGGGTATCCGAGGGGATTTCCGCACGAAAAAAAAAAAAAAAAAAAAAAAGGTATGCGGCGGTCACCGCACTGTTGGGAGCTCACCCGCAAAACACTCACTGAAACACGACTCGATATCTTGGTGTTGTCGTGGCAAGTAAAGACATAGGTACTGGAACAGTACTTACAGCAGTTCGGTGAGGCGCATGGCGCGGCCTGGCAGACACACGACAAGCCGACGGAACTAGGCAACTGTCGGTATCTTGATGTCCAACACTTTATAAAGAGTTGCCGTATTTTGTAAACACTACAACTATTATACAACATTTTATTTGTTGTGTTTATTCAATAATGTAAGTATTTGTTTATAAAGAATCAAATATCTTGACTGTTAACGTCTTTCAGTTTTGACTGACTATCAAAAAGGAGGAATTCGTTGGAATCTTTTAAGGGTTCCGTAGCCAAATGGCAAAAAACGGAACTCTTATAGATTCGTTATGTCTGTCTGTCCGTCCGTAGAATAGAATACAATAGAATAGATTTATTTGCATAAAATGTGGTAAGTACAAAAAAGACACATTTTGCCACTTGTCGTGACGACAAGAGGCAAAATGTGTCTTTAGCTCATAATTTTTTAAATCGAATTAAATCAAATCAAACCAAATCATATCAAATTAAATCAAATTAAACTAAATTAAACCAAATTAAATCAAATTAAGTCAAATTAAATCAAACCAAATTAAATCAAATCAAATTAAATCAAATCAAATCAAATCAAATTAAAAGAAATTGAATTATTGTGTAATTAATTATAAAATGAGACATAAATTAAAATTGACACACATGCATAATTATAAATTGTCCAGTTACCAGTACTTATTATATTATAATGCATTTTTAAAATGATAAGAGCGAGAGGCGAACTTTTTTTTAACTTCGTTGACGGAGTAGAGACTCTCTTCTATCAGCCATTTCCGTAAAGCGGGATAGAATTTTCGATGCGGGAGACTAGTAATTTCCTCTGGTAACGCATTATAGATAAGTGGTGCCATATATACGCAACTCGCTCTAAACATCTCAAGTCGAGGTACTGGCATTTTTAGATGCATTTGAGTAACTTTGCGCTTATTTATATTGTCTTGTACCTGAAATAGTTCCTTGTTAGATTCCACAAATTTGGATACTTCATAGATAAATATACAAGGAACAGTCAAAAGATTTTCAGATTTAAAAACCGGCCTACATGATTCGGACCATTTCATTAATATATATATAGCTGCTCGTGCTGATTCACTGACTCACTCACTCACTTGACTCATTGATCACCTCTCCTGAACAATTTTGTATGAAAATTTTTTTTTTCACTGATGGTTTCGTATAGAGGATAAAAATTCATTCGGAGGAAAAATATGGAGAGAGCTGATGATTGAGGATTTCGGAGACGGGTGAAGAGCACGCTTAAGGTATTGAAGATAGGTTGGGGGTGCTTGAGCAAATGTCACTCGAAACGTCATTCAATTGCCAGTGACCTGAAAAAAAATTCAAAATGGCGAAAAAAAATATGGCCGCCATACAAATTTCGTCGGTGTCCATCTCGGAGAGTATAAAAGATGGAAGAGTAGTTTCTTGGCAAAAGATGATCAGGATCCAAAGGTCTACTCGATGAATAGAAAAAAAATTCAAGATGGCGGATTTTTTTTTTCTATAGAAAATGTATGGCGAATATTGAATAGACTACAAGTTTTGAACTATGCAAGACTTTGATTTATGGTTTCTTTTTAAAATGTTTTTGTGGAAGAACTCTTAGTCAGAAATATGTAAATAGATGATGATCGAGGGTTTGGAAGATGCCTCATCCAATTGGCAGTGAGCTGAAATAATCAACAAAAACCTTGATCAACAAAAAAACCGTAATGACTTTTCGGACTCACGAGTAATTTGTCGGCTTGTGCCGCCGGGCTTTTATTGCGTTTTGTTCCGATACGATTAAGCCCAAAACAAACACGGGCCCACAAGCATCAATGCCGTTGGCTTGTGCCGCCGGCTTCGGTGTGTAGACAGCATTAGCTATAATGCGTGCTGCATCGCCCGTCAGGTACGAATTAAGGTAGCGGAATTTGTGAATCGGAGCTATGCGCTCATTATTGTGTACTATTGATAAAAAAGTGTCACGAAATTCAAGCCAACGGAAGTAAGAACCATCAAACTTTGGTACCTCAAGACGAGGTAATTTATAATCTAGATTCTCACATTCATTGTTGCAGTGAGCTGTAGATAGTAGGGTTGAATTTATATCTTTATAATTGCTTTCTTCGCGTTGATTCGAGTTATATTTTTTTATGATACTTTGAGCAATAGCAATGTTAGATATAAATAGTTGCTCAATAATATCACGGTAGTTCCTAAATTTTGATATTTGACCCTTTATGGAACTTCGTTTTACCAGGAAATCTTGTGTAACTTGAGTAGGCTTCGAACAAACATCACTTGCATTATCTTTGTCAGCCATAGTGATGATAATTAGAGACGCTGGTTAATATTATTAAAATATTCTAATTCAAGAATTACTCACTTTAAAAAATAAATCGTTCAGGAATCAAAAAAAAAAAAAATTATTATGTAAGTTAATAAAATTTAGCTCACGTTCCTCGTACAGCGTAACCTGAGTGCGGCCCTGCGTGCTCCCAGCAAAGTCTATATACCGGCTGGCCGTCAAATGTTTCAAAATGACGATCTCGTACTCGGTATCGGTCTGGAATGTTCGGCGAAAAATATGTTATATTTGCTTAAATAACAGTATGATGAACCCTACGAGGTTATTTATTAGTAAAATAGAATGCAATAATACTTCTTTGAGTTCTTTGTTTATGACTTATTGTTTTAATTGCAAAAAAATTGAAAATATATGTACCTACAATTATCGTTGTTTTTATAGAAATAGGTAAAGTTTTGCTATATGGACACTGAAACACAAGTAAATGCTATTTACAATAGATATTAGGTACAAGATTAGGAATGTTTTGTCAATAGTTTGGATGAAGGGAACCTTTTTTAGGGTTCCGTTGCAAATGGCAAAAAACGGAACCCTTATAGATTCGTCATGTCTGTCTGTCTGTCCATCCGTATGTCACAGCCACTTTTTTCCGAAACTATAAGAACTATGCTGTTGAAACTTGGTAAGTAGATGTATTCTGTGAATCGCATTAAGATTTTCACACAAAAATAGAAAAAAAAGAACAATAAATTTTGGGGGCTCCCCATACTTACAGGCAGTGTAGAAACCTCTTAACGTTAGGAGAGATTTCACCCGAAATTTCGCCTCCCTGTGCGTTTTCTACCGCCTTTATAATGGAGTGTGTTCAGAAGATTTGTATCATAATGATACCCACGGCCACATTCTATCATCGCACCGCTCGACACAGACAGAGAATTCATCCTCACACGTTGCGACCGCAAACGGTGCGTACAGTTAGGTTAGATTAGGTTGGGGTTGGACACCGCAGAAAGGGGCCGTGCTACGGTGGACATCACGGAGCCGAGAGTCGGCCTCTCCCGCAAGGCGGAGCTGGCGCGCAAGCGCCGCGAAGAGGAGCAGCTCGCTATTGAACGAGCAGAGCAGCAGAGCTGCAGAAATCCTGCCCGGTTCGGACGGGAATCCTCACTCTTCAGCAGAGCTGCTAATAAGGGCACAAGGCAGTGTGGCCATTATTATGGAGTTGGCTACCAAGTCGGCCAACCTGAAGGGTACCAGCCAGAAGCTACTCAAGACGGCGGCCACTGCACTGTTGGAGCACGTGGAAGTGTTAACAGAACGCACTGCCACTGATGAGAACCCTTCTTTCCCACCTCCTTCCCATGGCCCTACCAACCATCTTGGTTATAACGGGCCGAATCTTGGGAGATGCGCGCCCTACTGGCGACTGCCTTTCGGGCGCGCATTTCTTGACTCCCCACAAATTATTTTAGTGCCCTTCTACTTTTACACTCTCCCCTTTCTGGGGCAGCACGCCACACTAACGGAGTTACTCGCCATTAGGGAACCTCCTGGGCTTTGCGCCTTTAGGCCGAAGTTTTGGGGTGTGCCTACCAGATCCGAATAATACATAGGCCCAACTGTCTGTCTGTCTGTCTGTCTGTCTGTCTGTCTGTCTGTCTGTCTGTCTGTCTGTCTGTCTGTCTGTCTGTCTGTCTGTCTGTCTGTCTGTCTGTCTGTCTGTCTGTCTGTCTGTCTGTCTGTCTGTCTGTCTGTCTGTCTGTCTGTCTGTCTGTCTGTCTGTCTGTCTGTCTGTCTGTCTGTCTGTCTGTCTGTCTGTCTGTCTGTCTGTCTGTCTGTCTGTCTGTCTGTCTGTCTGTCTGTCTGTCTGTCTGTCTGTCTGTCTGTCTGTCTGTCTGTCTGTCTGTCTGTCTGTCTGTCTGTCTGTCTGTCTGTCTGTCTGTCTGTCTGTCTGTCTGTCTGTCTGTCTGTCTGTCTGTCTGTCTGTCTGTCTGTCTGTCTGTCTGTCTGTCTGTCTGTCTGTCTGTCTGTCTGTCTGTCTGTCTGTCTGTCTGTCTGTCTGTCTGTCTGTCTGTCTGTCTGTCTGTCTGTCTGTCTGTCTGTCTGTCTGTCTGTCTGTCTGTCTGTCTGTCTGTCTGTCTGTCTGTCTGTCTGTCTGTCTGTCTGTCTGTCTGTCTGTCTGTCTGTCTGTCTGTCTGTATGTCTGTCTGTCTGTCTGTCTGTCTGTCTGTATGTCTGTCTGTCTGTCTGTCTGTCTGTCTGTCTGTCTGTCTGTCTGTCTGTCTGTCTGTCTGTCTGTCTGTCTGTCTGTCTGTCTGTCTGTCTGTCTGTCTGTCTGTCTGTCTGTCTGTCTGTCTGTCTGTCTGTCTGTCTGTCTGTCTGTCTGTCTGTCTGTCTGTCTGTCTGTCTGTCTGTCTGTCTGTCTGTCTGTCTGTCTGTCTGTCTGTCTGTCTGTCTGTCTGTCTGTCTGTCTGTCTGTCTGTCTGTCTGTCTGTCTGTCTGTCTGTCTGTCTGTCTGTCTGTCTGTCTGTCTGTCTGTCTGTCTGTCTGTCTGTCTGTCTGTCTGTCTGTCTGTCTGTCTGTCTGTCTGTCTGTCTGTCTGTCTGTCTGTCTGTCTGTCTGTCTGTCTGTCTGTCTGTCTGTCTGTCTGTCTGTCTGTCTGTCTGTCTGTCTGTCTGTCTGTCTGTCTGTCTGTCTGTCTGTCTGTCTGTCTGTCTGTCTGTCTGTCTGTCTGTCTGTCTGTCTGTCTGTCTGTCTGTCTGTCTGTCTGTCTGTCTGTCTGTCTGTCTGTCTGTCTGTCTGTCTGTCTGTCTGTCTGTCTGTCTGTCTGTCTGTCTGTCTGTCTGTCTGTCTGTCTGTCTGTCTGTCTGTCTGTCTGTCTGTCTGTCTGTCTGTCTGTCTGTCTGTCTGTCTGTCTGTCTGTCTGTCTGTCTGTCTGTCTGTCTGTCTGTCTGTCTGTCTGTCTGTCTGTCTGTCTGTCTGTCTGTCTGTCTGTCTGTCTGTCTGTCTGTCTGTCTGTCTGTCTGTCTGTCTGTCTGTCTGTCTGTCTGTCTGTCTGTCTGTCTGTCTGTCTGTCTGTCTGTCTGTCTGTCTGTCTGTCTGTCTGTCTGTCTGTCTGTCTGTCTGTCTGTCTGTCTGTCTGTCTGTCTGTCTGTCTGTCTGTCTGTCTGTCTGTCTGTCTGTCTGTCTGTCTGTCTGTCTGTCTGTCTGTCTGTCTGTCTGTCTGTCTGTCTGTCTGTCTGTCTGTCTGTCTGTCTGTCTGTCTGTCTGTCTGTCTGTCTGTCTGTCTGTCTGTCTGTCTGTCTGTCTGTCTGTCTGTCTGTCTGTCTGTCTGTCTGTCTGTCTGTCTGTCTGTCTGTCTGTCTGTCTGTCTGTCTGTCTGTCTGTCTGTCTGTCTGTCTGTCTGTCTGTCTGTCTGTCTGTCTGTCTGTCTGTCTGTCTGTCTGTCTGTCTGTCTGTCTGTCTGTCTGTCTGTCTGTCTGTCTGTCTGTCTGTCTGTCTGTCTGTCTGTCTGTCTGTCTGTCTGTCTGTCTGTCTGTCTGTCTGTCTGTCTGTCTGTCTGTCTGTCTGTCTGTCTGTCTGTCTGTCTGTCTGTCTGTCTGTCTGTCTGTCTGTCTGTCTGTCTGTCTGTCTGTCTGTCTGTCTGTCTGTCTGTCTGTCTGTCTGTCTGTCTGTCTGTCTGTCTGTCTGTCTGTCTGTCTGTCTGTCTGTCTGTCTGTCTGTCTGTCTGTCTGTCTGTCTGTCTGTCTGTCTGTCTGTCTGTCTGTCTGTCTGTCTGTCTGTCTGTCTGTCTGTCTGTCTGTCTGTCTGTCTGTCTGTCTGTCTGTCTGTCTGTCTGTCTGTCTGTCTGTCTGTCTGTCTGTCTGTCTGTCTGTCTGTCTGTCTGTCTGTCTGTCTGTCTGTCTGTCTGTCTGTCTGTCTGTCTGTCTGTCTGTCTGTCTGTCTGTCTGTCTGTCTGTCTGTCTGTCTGTCTGTCTGTCTGTCTGTCTGTCTGTCTGTCTGTCTGTCTGTCTGTCTGTCTGTCTGTCTGTCTGTCTGTCTGTCTGTCTGTCTGTCTGTCTGTCTGTCTGTCTGTCTGTCTGTCTGTCTGTCTGTCTGTCTGTCTGTCTGTCTGTCTGTCTGTCTGTCTGTCTGTCTGTCTGTCTGTCTGTCTGTCTGTCTGTCTGTCTGTCTGTCTGTCTGTCTGTCTGTCTGTCTGTCTGTCTGTCTGTCTGTCTGTCTGTCTGTCTGTCTGTCTGTCTGTCTGTCTGTCTGTCTGTCTGTCTGTCTGTCTGTCTGTCTGTCTGTCTGTCTGTCTGTCTGTCTGTCTGTCTGTCTGTCTGTCTGTCTGTCTGTCTGTCTGTCTGTCTGTCTGTCTGTCTGTCTGTCTGTCTGTCTGTCTGTCTGTCTGTCTGTCTGTCTGTCTGTCTGTCTGTCTGTCTGTCTGTCTGTCTGTCTGTCTGTCTGTCTGTCTGTCTGTCTGTCTGTCTGTCTGTCTGTCTGTCTGTCTGTCTGTCTGTCTGTCTGTCTGTCTGTCTGTCTGTCTGTCTGTCTGTCTGTCTGTCTGTCTGTCTGTCTGTCTGTCTGTCTGTCTGTCTGTCTGTCTGTCTGTCTGTCTGTCTGTCTGTCTGTCTGTCTGTCTGTCTGTCTGTCTGTCTGTCTGTCTGTCTGTCTGTCTGTCTGTCTGTCTGTCTGTCTGTCTGTCTGTCTGTCTGTCTGTCTGTCTGTCTGTCTGTCTGTCTGTCTGTCTGTCTGTCTGTCTGTCTGTCTGTCTGTCTGTCTGTCTGTCTGTCTGTCTGTCTGTCTGTCTGTCTGTCTGTCTGTCTGTCTGTCTGTCTGTCTGTCTGTCTGTCTGTCTGTCTGTCTGTCTGTCTGTCTGTCTGTCTGTCTGTCTGTCTGTCTGTCTGTCTGTCTGTCTGTCTGTCTGTCTGTCTGTCTGTCTGTCTGTCTGTCTGTCTGTCTGTCTGTCTGTCTGTCTGTCTGTCTGTCTGTCTGTCTGTCTGTCTGTCTGTCTGTCTGTCTGTCTGTCTGTCTGTCTGTCTGTCTGTCTGTCTGTCTGTCTGTCTGTCTGTCTGTCTGTCTGTCTGTCTGTCTGTCTGTCTGTCTGTCTGTCTGTCTGTCTGTCTGTCTGTCTGTCTGTCTGTCTGTCTGTCTGTCTGTCTGTCTGTCTGTCTGTCTGTCTGTCTGTCTGTCTGTCTGTCTGTCTGTCTGTCTGTCTGTCTGTCTGTCTGTCTGTCTGTCTGTCTGTCTGTCTGTCTGTCTGTCTGTCTGTCTGTCTGTCTGTCTGTCTGTCTGTCTGTCTGTCTGTCTGTCTGTCTGTCTGTCTGTCTGTCTGTCTGTCTGTCTGTCTGTCTGTCTGTCTGTCTGTCTGTCTGTCTGTCTGTCTGTCTGTCTGTCTGTCTGTCTGTCTGTCTGTCTGTCTGTCTGTCTGTCTGTCTGTCTGTCTGTCTGTCTGTCTGTCTGTCTGTCTGTCTGTCTGTCTGTCTGTCTGTCTGTCTGTCTGTCTGTCTGTCTGTCTGTCTGTCTGTCTGTCTGTCTGTCTGTCTGTCTGTCTGTCTGTCTGTCTGTCTGTCTGTCTGTCTGTCTGTCTGTCTGTCTGTCTGTCTGTCTGTCTGTCTGTCTGTCTGTCTGTCTGTCTGTCTGTCTGTCTGTCTGTCTGTCTGTCTGTCTGTCTGTCTGTCTGTCTGTCTGTCTGTCTGTCTGTCTGTCTGTCTGTCTGTCTGTCTGTCTGTCTGTCTGTCTGTCTGTCTGTCTGTCTGTCTGTCTGTCTGTCTGTCTGTCTGTCTGTCTGTCTGTCTGTCTGTCTGTCTGTCTGTCTGTCTGTCTGTCTGTCTGTCTGTCTGTCTGTCTGTCTGTCTGTCTGTCTGTCTGTCTGTCTGTCTGTCTGTCTGTCTGTCTGTCTGTCTGTCTGTCTGTCTGTCTGTCTGTCTGTCTGTCTGTCTGTCTGTCTGTCTGTCTGTCTGTCTGTCTGTCTGTCTGTCTGTCTGTCTGTCTGTCTGTCTGTCTGTCTGTCTGTCTGTCTGTCTGTCTGTCTGTCTGTCTGTCTGTCTGTCTGTCTGTCTGTCTGTCTGTCTGTCTGTCTGTCTGTCTGTCTGTCTGTCTGTCTGTCTGTCTGTCTGTCTGTCTGTCTGTCTGTCTGTCTGTCTGTCTGTCTGTCTGTCTGTCTGTCTGTCTGTCTGTCTGTCTGTCTGTCTGTCTGTCTGTCTTAGGTTTAGGTTTAGGTTTAGGTTTAGGTTTAGGTTTAGGTTTAGGTTTAGGTTGTTATTTGCCGAAATGAGTTGTTTATTGTTTATTGTGTATCACTTAAATTTGAATTTGTTTGGTATGCCGAAGATTGATTATTTATTGTTAATTTCAATTGGTTATTTTTTTTTTTTTTTTTTTTTTTTTTTAAGTGCCTATAATATATATATCAATAGTCCTACTATGCATTTATTTAAATGGAAGAGAATTAAATGTTAATTTTTTTTGATTATTTAACTTTATGAATTTAATGCTGTATTGTTGTTTGATTTTTATAATATTGATTTTAATTGGTTATTTGGGGATGGGGATATAATTCTATTTGATTACTTTTTTAAAAATCATTTTGTGTGTAATTGTTATGTCTGTATGTGTATGCGAACGGTTTATTCTGCCCCTTATTACATAATAAGGCAGAGAATACCCGGTATGTTTTCTAGTAACGGTTAGGTTAGGTTAGGTTAGGTTAGGTTTTTTTTTTTTTTTTTTTTTTTTTACGTGAGGAATGCTATTAGGCATGCTACCTCCGATATGGGGGGTATCTGGAGGCCGTATGTGGTACTCACCTCTTCGGGGCATACCCACTAAACCTCACGATGTCCACTTCATCGCCTTCAGGTCAGATCACAGGATAGGCAGGCGTTTGCTCACTGCGATCCGGCCGGCGTTGCCCAACGAGCGGGCTCGACTCCCAGGGGTTGGGCCAGTGCCCTTCCCCTGTAACGTCACATGTTAGCGCCCCCTGAACACTAGGGGCGCCACATCGCGGGGCCATTATTAGGTCGGTGGATCCCCCGATCCTCCTTCCAAGGCCAGGCGGCTGGCGTACTGCATACGCCGCCGCCCCGACGCTGTGGGCCGGCGAGGAGGAAGCGTCAAACCGCTACGTTCCCTCTCTCTGAGCGTCTCTCGTTTTGCCGTCATGACTGTCTCAGCGAATGAGACGACGGCGGCCCAGCCCTCTTCGCTGTCGACCATGGCGCGAACCACGGCCGGCAGCGAGAGGTCTTGTCCTATCCTACCTATTAGAGCCGAACGCTCCCCGCTCCAAGCCGTGCACACGACGCGCGTATGCTCCGCCGTGTCCACAGCCCCACCGTTACAGTGGCGACACGTAGGCTCCGGCTCGATGCCGACCACCTCCCACAAGTACTTCCCGAAGCAGCCGTGCCCCGTTAAGAGTTGTGTAAGGTGGAACGTTAGAGTCCCGTGCCGCCTTTCGACGTAGGGCCGCAGAATGGGTTGGATGGCCGAAACCAGTTCCTTCCCCACCGCGGACCCCTCTAGTCGGGCCGACCACCTGTCGAAGAGAATGTCGCGAGCTTGCGCTCTCCAGCTTTCGATCTCCTCCACGGTTGGCCAACCCCCGCCCCTTCGTACCAGAGTAGTTCGCCGGTAAACCTGCGACAGTACCCCAGCCTCGAGATCCCACGGTAGACTGGCTGCGATTGCGCAAGCCGCCTCGTACGACACCGTGCAGTACGCCCGAGCCGCTCTTTGCGCTATGGCTCGCTGCGGGCGCCGCAGCAAGACCATATTCTGAGCGCTCAGAGCATCTGCCCATATCGGCGCACCGTACAGTGCTTTCGAACGCAACACTCCGTCGTACAGGCGACGGCACGCACTACCAGGTCCCCCTTTGTTGGGGAGGAGCCTTGCGAGCATTCCGGCGTAGGCTAAAAGTTTCGGAGCCAGTTGCCGAAAGTGCTCCACAAACCCCCACCGACTGTCGAGAACGAGTCCTAAATACTTCATCCTCGACCCGACAGCGATGGAGGTGCCCCCTACCACGATTTTTGCGCCTACAGGTGGAGGCCTCCGAGGCCCGTGGAAAAACAGAGCCTCAGATTTTTCGAGAGCCACCCGGAGCCCTAACGCCTTGATGCGGCGCACTACTTGCGCCACACCAGCCGTGGCCAGCACCGCCGCATCGCGAAAATTGGGGGCCCGCGCGGTGACCAGGGTATCGTCGGCATAACAAAGTATACCAACTCCCCGGAGATTTGCACCGCGCAGGACCCAGTCGAATCCGATGTTCCACAGGAGAGGCCCGAGGACCGACCCCTGTGGAACACCGCATGACATCTCTCGCCGGACGAGCCGATCGCGCGACGGATACGCGATCGCGCGCCCGACGAAGTAGTCCCCGAGCACTTGCCTAAGGTACTCGGGAACCTTGTGGTACCTAAGTGCCTCCGCGACAGTCGCCCAAGGAAGCGTGTTAAACGCATTCGCGATATCCAGCGAGACCGCAAGGACCACTTCTCCCTGGTCGACTGCCTCCCCCACGCGTTCCCGCAAGTGCGAAATGGCATCTAGGGTTGACCTCCCGTGGCGAAAACCAAATTGACCGTCGTGCAAGTCTGGTCCTACCCCCTCCAGGTGCTTGACGAGACGAGCACTGATCACCCGCTCGAACAGCTTGCTCATCTCGTCAAGCAGTACTATCGGGCGGTAGGCCGACGGTGACTCTTTTGGGCGGCCGTTCTTACCGAGAAGAACGAGCTTCCCGATCTTCCAAGTACGCGGGAATCTCCCCCCCGTCAGACATTCCGTCATGAGGGATCGCGTATCCTCCCCGATAATCGGCATCACCGAGGTGATCAGCCGTCCAGGTACTCCGTCCGGGCCTGGGGCGCCGTTCTTCGCCTTGAGTCGCAGAACGGCCACCTCCAGTTCCTCCTCGGACACGGGAGGAATGACCTCCGCCGCTGTTGGCTCCTGGTTACGTGACGACATGGTCGGAGGGACCCATTCGTCTGCCGCCGGAAATAGGGTGCTGACCACTTGTCCTACGAACGAGGGCTCCAGAGACCTGGTGAGTGGGGGCGCCCACGGTCGGAGCTTGTGGCTCATGACCTTGTATGGCCGCCCCCATGGATCTCTGTCGAGTGTCTCAAGCCACTCCCTCCAGGCCTCCTCCTTAGCCGACTTGATCGCTGCGCTGTAGACCGCACGGGCGGCCTGCCACGCAGCGCGAAGCTCCGCTTCCAAGACCAGGTCCCTAACCCGTCTTCCCCGGGCACGAGTGTACCGGCGTTGCGATGCCCAGCTCGCTTGCCGAAGCTCAGCGAGGTGCGGGCGCCACCAGTACACCTGTCTCCGAGGAGGAACCGGCCTTGCCCTACTCATAGCCGCGTCACAGACGCGAGTCAGCGAATCCTGGAGCTGCTCCGATTTTGCGTCCACGTCCAGATGGGTAGTGCCGGCACCAGCCCACCGTTCCACGATGGCCGCCTCGATAGCCAGCTCCCGATCCAGCGTGGCTACTCGCCAGCGCGGATTTTCTCCGCTAAGGGGACGATTACTTGACCATGCAGCCGTCGCGGGCGAGGAGGAAATGTCGAACCGAATATATCGGTGATCGGACAAGTTCTCCTCTCCCTCGAAGACTCTCCAGTTACGCGCCCTGCGTGCCAGCGCGGGGCTGGCGAACGTCAGGTCAATAATCGATGTGCCTCCTTGGGGCCCTAAGAACGTGTTCACCGTCCCCCTGTTGAGGAGCACCACGCCAGTAGACACCGCCCACTCTTCCAACGCTTCTCCTCTATCGTCGGTGTCCGGTGATCCCCAAGCACGCGAGTGTGCGTTGAAATCTCCGGCAATCACGACATGAGCGGGGTGCACCCCCTCCACCATACCCCCGATTTCTAAGAGCAGTTGCTCGAAGTCGGCGAGGGTTTTGCTGGGAGGGCAGTACACCCCGATCACTGCGATGCCGCCTAAAGTGACCGTCACACATCCCCGGCCCCTCAAGACCTTCTCGAAGGGAGCGGAGCCGGGGACGTGCAGTTGCGTAACGATCGCAACTGAGCCGTCGAGGTCACTCGCCCAGTCGTCGCGGGGGCGAACGTAGTACGGATCGGAGATCACCGTAACCGACGCCTGCCACTGCGCCATGCACTGGAACAAATTGTCCTGAGCTCCGACGCAGTGGTTGATGTTCGCCTGCAGGAAGGAGATAGTCGCCATTTATGAGTGGGCCGTATCCATCGCCTCCTCGGTCTGCGAGAGATCGACAGATTGCGAGGGCGCCACGGGGCCACCCTTCGCCGCCTGCCGTCCCTGGGGTCGCTTGCCCCGCTTCTGGTCACCCGCTGCGCAGTCTTTGCTGCCCAGCCGGTGACCAGACGCCTTGCCCCCTGCCGCGCATATCGGACAGTGGGGTTCGGCAGTGCACGCTGCGGCCGCATGGCCGGGCTTGCCGCAGTTGAAGCAAAGCCCGCTGCGGTCGATGCCCACAGTGCACTTTACTCCGATGTGGCCTGGTTCCAGACAGCGGAAACACCGCTGCTGTCTGGGCTCTAAGAGTGTAGGTCGGACGACCGACCACCCGACCAAGATTCGGCGACCATCGGTCACCCTTTGGGCTGCGGCGGTAGGGCACTTAAGCCAAACCGATCCCAGCCTACCAGTTGGGCGATTAATCTCGCCAACCTTCACGGCCTCTACGGCACACCCACCCTCGGCTGCGATGGCCGATGCAATTTTCTCCTTAGTGGCCGCATCATCCAGGCCGGAGATGCGCAGTTCTGCGCATTTCTCCGGTCGAGACACGCGGACCACGTCGCCCAAGACTTTTTTGAGCTCGGTGGCTAGCCCGTTCGCCTTTTCGGCGTTACCGGCGCCAGCCACCTCGAGGATCCGTGCCCCCGTCGCCGCCTTGCGGAAGCGGACACCATCGATCCCTAGGCCTTTGAGATCGATGGATTTTTCCGCCTCCGCAAGGACGGCCGCATATGTTGCGCCGTGCTCCGCCGCGCCTGGCTGCAGGGTGATGACCACTGCAGCCGTTCGCGGGGGGCTGAGTTTAGGGCTCGCCTTTTTTGGGGCCACAGCCGGAGCGGGTTTCGCTGCCGGCTTAGTGGGGCCCCGCTTGGCCACCAGAGTCCATCCCTCGTCCATCGACGAGGGGGGAGGTGGCAGCGGACGAGGTTGGTGAGCAGCAGCTGCCTGTTTGGCAGCAGCACTCTTCCTCGTTTTCTTTTTTTTGTTGCCTGGGGCAGTCTCCGAGGTTGAAGGCAACCTCGAAGGTTGTGCCTGCTCAGGCACGGACGCCGCGGGTTTGGCCACCTTAGGTGGCGCCTGCTTAGGCGTAGATGCCGCAGGTGTGGCCACCACAGGTGTCGCCCCGCGAGCGGCCTTGGCCTTGGCCTTAGCCTTGGCCTTAGACGCGGGGGGTGCGGTGGGCGCCGACGCGGGGAGCGCTGGCTCTTCGACGCCTATGGCCGAAGAGGACGCGGAGGCAGCTGCGGCAGCATTCCGTATGTCCGCCTGAAGCGGAGGACGGAGCCGTTTCTCGGGTAACAGGCGGTCCTGTATCCCCTCGAGCCGCGCATCAACCATAAAGGAGGTTAGGTTAGGTTTTTTTTTTTTTTTTACGTGAGGAATGCTATTAGGCATGCTACCTCCGATATGGGGGGTATCTGGAGGCCGTATGTGGGACTCACCTCTTCGGGGCATACCCACTAAACCTCACGATGTCCACTTCATCGCCTTCAGGTCAGATCACAGGATAGGCAGGCGTTTGCTCACTGCGATCCGGCCGGCGTTGCCCAACGAGCGGGCTCGACTCCCAGGGGTTGGGCCAATGCCCTTCCCCTGTAACGTCACATGTTAGCGCCCCCTGAACACTAGGGGCGCCACATCGCGGGGCCATTATTAGGTCGGTGGATCCCCCGATCCTCCTTCCAAGGCCAGGCGGCTGGCGTACTGCATACGCCGCCGCCCCGACGCTGTGGGCCGGCGAGGAGGAAGCGCAAACCGCTACGTTCCCTCTCTCTGAGCGTCTCTCGTTTTGCCGTCATGACTGTCTCAGCGAATGAGACGACGGCGGCCCAGCCCTCTTCGCTGTCGACCATGGCGCGAACCACGGCCGTCAACGGGAGGTGTTGTCCGATCCTACCTACTAGAGCCGAACGCTCTCCGCTTCGAGCCATGCACACGACGTGCGTATACTCCGCCGTGTCCACAGCTCCACCGCTACAGTGGCGACACGTAGGCTCCGGCTCGAAGCCGACCACCTCCCACAAGTACTTCCCGAAGCAACCGTGCCCCGTTAGAAGTTGTGTAAGGTGGAACGTTAGAGTCCCGTGCCGCCTTCCGACGTAGAATTCGTCGCAGAATGGGTTGGATGGCCGAAACCAGTTCCTTCCCCTCCGCTGACCCACTCCGACGCAGTGGTTGATATTCGCCTGCAGGAGGGATACAGTCGCCATTTATGAATGGGCCGTATCCATCGCCTCCTCTGTCTGCGAGAGATCGACAGACTGCGAGGGCGCCACGGGGCCACCCTTCGCCGCCTGCCGTCCCTGGGGTTGCTTACCCCGCTTCTGGTCACCCGCTGCGCAGTCTTTGCTGCCCAGCCGGTGACCAGATGCCTTGCCCCCTGCCGCGCAGAGCGGACAGTGGGGTTTGGCAGTGCATGCTGCTGCCTTATGGCCAGGCTGCCCGCAGCTGAAACACAGTCCGCTACGGTCGATGCCCACAGTGCACTTAACTCCTATATGGCCCGGTTCCAGACAGCGGAAGCACCGCTGCTGTCTGGGCTCTAAAAGTGTAGGTCGGACGACCGACCACCCCACCAAAATTCGGCGACCATCGGTCACCTTTTGGGCTGCGGCGGTAGGGCACTTAAGCCAAACCGACCCCAGCCCACCAGTTGGGCGATTGATCTCGCCAACCTTTACGGCCTCTACGGCACACCCTCCCTCGGCTGCAATGGCCGATGCCACTTTCGCCTTAGTGGCCGCATCATCCAGGCCGGAGATGCGCAGTTCTGCGCATTTCTCCGGTCGGGACACGCGGACCACGTCGCGCAAAACTTTTTTGAGCTCGGTGGCTAGCCCGTTCGCCTTTTCAGCGTTACCGGCGCCAGCCACCTCGAGGATCCGTGCCCCCGTCGCCGCCTTGCGGAAGCGGACACCATCGATCCCTAGGCCTTTGAGATCGATGGAATTTGCCGCCTCCGCAAGGACGGCAGCATAGGTTGCGCCCTGCTCCACCGCGCTAGGCTGCAGGGTGATGACCACTGCTGCCGAACGCGGAGGGCGGAGTTTAGGGCTCTTTTTTTTTGGGGCCACAGCTGGAGCGGATTTCGCTGCCGGCTTAGTGGGGCCCCGCTTCGCTACCACAGTCCATCCCTCTTCCGTCGACGAGGGGGGAGGTGGCAGCGGGCGAGGTTGGTGAGCGGCTGCTGCCTGTTTGGCAGCAGCGCTCTTCCTCGCTTGTCGCTTCTTTTTTTTATTATCACCTGGGGCAGTCTCCGAGGTTGGAGGCAACCTCGAAGATTGTGCCTGCTCAGGCAGGGACGCCGCGGGTTTGGCCACCTTAGGTGGTGCCTGCTTAGGCGTAGACGCCTCAGGTGTGGCCACCACAGGTGTCGCCCCGCGTGCGGCCTTGGCCTTGGACTTAGCCTTGGCCTTAGACGCGGGGGGTGCGGTGGGCGCAGACGCGGGGAGCGCTGGCTCTTCGATGTCTATGGCCGAAGAGGACGCGGAGGCAGCTGCGGCAACATTCCGTATGTCCGCCTGAAGCGGAGGACGGAGCCGTTTTTCGGGCAACAGGCGGTCCTGTATCCCCTCGAGCCGCGCGTCGACCATAAAAGCGATCTCGTCGCGGCTCATAGTGAGGGGAGCCGATTCCGCCCGCTCCCTCAAAACCCCTATCTCGACTCGGAGGGTGGCCAGCTCGGCCTGAAGCCTGGCCACCTCGTCCGTCTCTGTGCGAGACCTCAGCTCGCGGGCGTACTCCAAGATAGAGCTTGCCGCGAGATTGAGGTCCCGCACATATTGACCCTTCAGACGGGACGACTTCTTCGCCACCGTCTGAACGGTCCCTACTGCAGCCTCTATGGCATGCGTCAACTCCTCAGCCCGAAGGTGAGCAGATGACACGGTCGCCTCGTTGTGCGGTTTGTGCGGTTTCAAAAGAAATGACTCCTTCTGTTGCCGCAGCTCCTCCGCCAGTTCCTCCTCCACCCGAAGTTGGAGCTCACGCTCCTTGGCCAGGTTGAGCTCGGCCTTGGCTTTCGCCAGGCCGACATACTGGCCTGTGGTCGGGGGACGACCACGCAGTTTTTTGCCACCGGCCTCAGCGGCAGCCACACGGTCTCCCGACTCGGAGCAGTCCCCGTCCGATGCAGAGTTTGCGCGTTTCCGCCAAAGTCTGCCCGGGGAGGACGGCCGCGAGTCGACAGACGCCACCGTGCCAACGCTGGTGTCGGTGGACGACTCGGAAAGAGTTTGCGTCCTAGAGCCTAGACGAGGCAGTAGGACGCGCGCCTCCTTGCAAACCCCTGGGAGGGAGGATTGAGACCTTTCGGTCCCTCTCCCTGACCCCTCAGGGTTAGAAGTCCCCAGGAAGGGAGATCGGGGCCTTTCGGCCCCTTTCCCCGCTCCCTTAGGATCGCACGCACCTCGGAGAGGAGAGCGGGACCTCTCAGTCCCACTTCCCGCCCCCAGAGGGCCAGAACACCCGTCAGACATCGTTTCCGATGCTTGACGTCCACTAACCTTGTTGGCGCTGAAAAGCACCGTGGTTTGGCACTGAAAAGTGCCTTAAGCGCAGAAGTAACTGCTCGCTCTAAATGCCCCTCAAGTATCGAGCCAGAGATTCGGTCACCCGCCTGCCACTCCGTTACGGTGGTCAGGTCGGGGTCCAGGGCCGGACGACAAGGACGTACTCACAGCTCACTTACGGGGGCCCGCCCCAGGTTTTTTTTTTTTTTTTTTTTTTTTTTTTTTTTTTTTAGCATCTTTGGCATGGCCAAAGCCTACGCTCAAACAATATATATTACCTAGTCTTATCTATCAACTTTCTTTACGAAAAACCCACTCAGGGTTAACTTCTTCTTTATCTAGTCTTAACTTAATGTAAATCTCGCTTTCATTCCTGTCCTCTATTACCATACCAGTTCTCGCTTTTATTCCTCTCGTACTTTCATTCCATTCCTTTCATACTATTGGGATATGGGGTAGGGTAGGGGGACTATATTTTTATTGTTTTCTTTATTTTTCCATAACTTTTCTTATAACTACTCTATTTCTTTATTACTGTTTCTTATTTCTATTTTATTTACTATGTAGTCTGTTACATTTTGTTGCTATTTATGCTTATGTACATTTGTTTTACTTATTGCTTAGGTATACAAAGATACTTATTATACTATACTAATTTTACACAGTTTGGTTTTCTTAAGTTCATTCACCGCTATTTATGCTAATGTACACTTGTTTACTTATTGCTAATACACAAAATTCTTATTCTAATAGTTTTACAGTTCAGTTTTCTTATTTGTAGACAAAAAGTTTAACCTTCTGGCCAGGCATACAATTATGCATGCCAGAGGTTATTATGTGCTATTTTTTCTGTTGACTCTTACTATTATATGTTCTGCGAATTTGAGAAACTCCTCTGCATGTTTATCTATTAGCTTTGGAAAATTAGCTTTCTCAATCTTTAAATTCAATTTTCTTTCAATGTTAAATCTGACTCCTGCGTAGATTGGGCAGTCCACGATCAAATGTGCGACTGTCTCCTCGACCCCCGGTTCACAGGCGCATGATGGATTCTCCTTACACTTGAACCGGGTCAAGTATTCGGAGAACCCACCATGCCCCGTCAACAATTGGGTTGTAGTGCTGGCGATCTCCATCTTGCGGACGGTTCTGTATGCCGCCACAGCGCATGGGAAGAAGAGCTTGGTGCCAGAAGCTGTGTCACCCATCCTGTACCTTTCGTTCCATTCGTCAAGCGTGATCTGCCGCAGGCCACGCTTGACGAATGAAACTGGGCACAGACTGTAGTGCGGAGCCCTCTTCGACAACAGGGCCGCCTCCTTAGCCAGCTGGTCGGCTCGTTCGTTGCCCTCCAGCCCCGCGTGGGCCTTGACCCAGAATAAGGAAATTTCCTTGCCCTGGGTCAAGCCCCGTTTGATGTTATTCCTGGCTTCAACGGCCAGGGGGTGGAGGGCATGACGGTTTATGACCGTCAGGAGAGCGGCTCTGCTGTCGCTGAGGATGCCGAAAGTGGCCGCGCCTCGCCTGAGGACCTCACTGGTCGCTTTGCATATGGCCAGGAGCTCGGCCTGGTAGACGGTACAGTGCGGCGAGAGAGCAAGTTTGAGGGCGGTTTCGGCCCCGTTATTCCAGATGGATAACGCGGCGCCGACGCGACCCTCAATCTTACTCCCGTCCGTGAATATACGCGTCTCGATAGTATTAGTGCGTTGGTATTGATCCTCGTCTACCAAGCTTAAGAACTCCAGGTTCATATGCTCCGCGGGGTGAGGCTCCTCTTTAGCTGGAGCCATCCGTTCAATCTCCCTGTCTCTCAACCATGGCTGGGACACTCCTCTCTTGGCCTCGTACAACGAGGCCACCTCACGAACTCTGAGGTCCAGAGGGAGCATGCCAGCCAGGATCAACCCTGAGTGCAGGGAGACTGTCCGGTAACTCTTGGTCAGCTTTTGGGCGAATCCGCGCTGTACCACGTTCAGCTGCTTTCTGACACCAAGCTTGTCCACCGCCGCGCACCAACTGCTAGCTGCATACAGAATCGTCGGCTCCACGGCCGCGTTATAGATGGTCCGGATCACCTCAGGATGTAATCCCCAGCTGATCCGGGCCATCCTCGCGAGCTTGTGGTAGATGCCGATCGCCTTTCTGCATACGTTTGTGACATGTGTGTTGAATGTGAGTTTGTGGTCGATGGTGAGCCCTAGGATTTTGATGTGGTCGGACAGTCCAATGTCTATCCCGCCCATGCTGAGGCGTGGGACATCGTACTTAAGCCTCCGCGTGATTACCATCGCACAGGTTTTGTGCGGTGCGAATTTCAGCTTCATTCCGATGCCCCACTCCCGCACATGCTGGAGAGAGGCATTGGCCTGTCTCTCAATCTCCAGAGCACTGTCCCCATCGAACACCAACACCACATCGTCCGCAAAGGCCTGAACGTAAACCGCCCTATTTTCTAATTTATGTAGAAGTGGATCCAGTAGCAGGTTCCACAACAAGGGTCCGCCGATTGAACCCTGGACGCATCCCTTCTCCGTAGAGCGTCTGCACTCCTCGCCCGCATACCTTACCCTTACCTCCCTGTCGCTAAGGTAACTACTGATTACTCGTCTCAAGTTTGCCGGACACCCCTCCTCCGCCAGCCGTACTTTTATAGCGGGCCACCAGGCGCTATCGAAGGCGCCCTCTATGTCCAAGGACACCATAAGGACTATTCTCTTCTCATCGAGACGAGCCCTTATGTGCCCCATGAGGTCATAGAGGGCGTCTTCGGTGCTCCTTTGGGGCATGAAGCCGTACTGGCGAGGACTAATCCTCGGCAAAAGGTAAAACTTGAGACGGGCAACCAGCATTCTCTCGTACACCTTCCCCAAAACGGGTAGTAGACCAATAGGTCTGTACGATTTGGGGACGGTGTACGAGTCCTTTCCTGGCTTCCTCAGTGCAACCACCACGGCTTCCTTCCATATCTTAGGAAAGTAGCCGTGGTGGAGGCACCGATTCAGCAGCTTCAGGAAAAGTAAGGGGTCGGCCCCAATGGCGTGGGTGCAGATATCTGCCGTAAAGCCATCCGCCCCCGGAGCTTTCTTGGGGTTGAACTTCTGAAGGGCATCGAAGAGTTCGCTCAGCTTAAAGGGTGGGTCATCCTCACAATGACCCCTTTCATTGTCCACCTCTTTTGCTTTTTCACGTAATCTTCGATGCCCCTCGTTGTCCTCCTCTGCCCTGTCGGTCGGGTAGAATGTTCGGGCAAGTAATTCCACCGAACCTTTTGCGTCCAGGTAAGATCCATCGGCGGCAAGCGGAGTATCCTCCTCCCTTGCTGTGGCCCTACTAATGATCCGGTAAATACCCTCCCAGAGGCCCTCCCTGTCCTGCTTTCCGCAGAAGTTCTTCCAACTTTCGACCTGTGCCTTTCTTACTTCAGATTCATACATCTTCTTTTGTTCCAGATACAACGCTACCACCATCTCTCTTCGGTCCGGCGCTGCGTTCCTGATGCGACGCCTTTTGGTGTTGACGGACTTTCTAAGCTCATCGAGTGTTTTCGACCACCACGGCATAGAGACCAACCCCGCCGGTTTTTTAACTGGGATGCTCTCCCGGCACGCTCTCTCGACCGCTCCCGTATATGATTCGACTAGAGTATCTAGTTCACTATTGTGACTCGTTTCGCCTATATCGATATCCGAGAACGATCGAGCGACACTGGCCCGGAAAGCATCCCAGTTGGCCTTCCCGGTGTTGTAAGTGCGGGTTGTGCGCTCTATTCTAGTTCCCTTGGCCTTTTCCAGTCTAAGGTTGATCCATATGCCGTTGTGGTCTGACCCCGTGAGACCCTCTTCAACCCTCCAGGCGTCCACCCAGGGGAGCATATTGCTCGTGCAGGCCGTGACGTCCACGTAGCTGTGGTATCTCTTTTCGCCTCTCACAGTATCGAAAGTTGGAATATTTCCACTATTCAGGACATGGAGGTCCATCTCAGCGAGGGCTCCACTCAGTAGCTTGCCTCTGTCGTCTTCGGACTTATGGCCCAACCAAGTGCTCTTCGCATTAGCGTCCCCTCCAATAAGAACAAGCTGGGAACCTAGAGCTCGCCTCACCTCCTTAAGTCGCTCTATATAGGGCCCCAGAGGTTCCGGCCTCGGTTCAAAGTAGTAGGATACCAGCGTGATCGTCCAGGCACTGGTCCGGATCCCCACCACAATGATGTTGTTAGTGGTGAGTTGCGGGTACTGTACGACGTCCACAGTCGGATCGAAGACGGCAATAGCCGCCTTCACAGTCCCTCCTCCTTGCCCAGTGTTCTGGAAGACCCTGACGCCCTGGTATGCCTTCATTCTTGCCGATTTACCTACGTAGGGTTCCTGTAATAGAGCGACGGTGGCTTTACGCCTTGAGGCTTCGAGTATGAGCTCTTCAGTTGCCAGCTTCTTCCTTTGGAGGTTTGCCTGCAGCACTCTATAGGGGGGCGCGTTCCCTGGGACCACGTTAGCACCGGTACTGAGTGGAGGACCTCGCTATATTATCCCATCTCGTTCTTACAGGACACGAGGTGCTGAACACACTGTGGCTCGTGCCGCTCAGCTTCTCCCGCTGGCAGTTGCAGCAAGTTGGCTCTACACCGGTATTGTAGTCCGGGCACGCGACTCTCAAATGGAGCCCGCCACAGTGGCTACATTTCGGTTCCGTACCGGTGCAGAACTTTCTTGTGTGCCCGTATCCTAGACACAGGGAGCACTGCACTAATGGTGACTGATCTGCAACCTTAATAGGTTGCAAGTCGACATGCAGTCTCCCTGTCTCCAGGACACGGTTCCAAACCGCCGGAGAGACCCTGAGCACCACGTGACACGTGTGTGGGTTCCTCGCCGTCTTGCGGTAAAGTACGGTTAGTCGGACCTGCTCTGGGACCAGGTCCCGGAACACATTATGGTTCCGGGACCTTACGGTCTTTAGCAGGTCTTCATCGCTAATGGATTTTAAGACCCCGTACAGGATGAGGAGCGGGTCCTTATTTGGGATCTCCTCAACGGCGAGGTTTGCCTTCTTTTCGAGCCTCCCTCGTGCCTCCTTTCTTTCTTCATCTGTATTATAACTCATAATTACCCTTCTATCCTTCGCCTTTCGTATTCTCTCCACTGTCACCCATCCTTCATCTTCATTCGCCACTTGCCTCAATTTATCCATCACCTGTTCACCCGTATCACTTTCATTCTTGGACGTGACTACAACGGAATGTAGCGTCGCCCGCCCCGGAACCTGAGTCACAGGGCGGCCCGCCGCCACACCCGCGTACGTCACTATCCCCTTTCTTTCTCTCTCTTTCTCTCTTTCATCTTGCTTCTCAATCTTATCCTTCAAATCACTCATCATTCTTCCATTCTCTTTCAGTAACCTTTCATTCTCTTCGATCTTTCTAAGTAGTACCTCATTGCTCACAGCTTCTGAGGTAGGAGTTGAGACAGGTGCTGGGGCAACAAAAGCAGATTTTTCTGGCGTCCCAGCACTTTGCCTTCGAGGTAACTTTATTCTTTCCTCCTCATAGGCGTTTATTAGTTTTTCTAGGTAGTCAGTTCTGATTTTAATTTCCTCCTTTATCTCGCGTTTAATATTCCCTGAAACGATTAGCTGGCGCCGGATAACTTTGCAGCTATCAATAGCTGCTTCAAATAGTTTCGACGGCACCGGAACTCGCAATGGTGACTTAATTTTTATATCTGTCCCTTTTTTGGGGAGTTTTTGAGTTGTTGAAGTTCCCGCTTTAACTTCTCTTACAGGCTGGTCCGTCTGTCGGAGCTCCAGCCTATCTATACTGCGACGAACTGGTGCCGTCGGGCGCCGCACTACCCCAGAGCTACCTTCCCCAGCAGGAGGAGGAGCTTCCTTCTCCTCTGACGGAGGGACATCAGATGAGCTGATGAAGAAACCTTTTGGGGAGTGTATCGTGGCCATGACTAGATGCGCGTTCAAATGTTTTTAAAAATTTCTTTTTATAGAGTAAAATAAAATATAATGGTGTAAAATTCCAATATAAATGTCTTCTAAATAAATT
This sequence comes from Cybosia mesomella, assembly GCA_946251805.1. Taxonomy (NCBI): domain Eukaryota; kingdom Metazoa; phylum Arthropoda; class Insecta; order Lepidoptera; family Erebidae; genus Cybosia; species Cybosia mesomella. Next base: position 10,297 of record OX276418.1, on the reverse strand, counting down.
AAAATACTAATAATGCAACTGTTGGAATAGCCCAGTCCAGTTGAGGTTAAAATGAGAGCTCTCGGCTACGCTCAGGCTCGTCGCACGACTAGGTGTAGTACCCGATCCGGACGGTGTCCCCAGATATGTTTGTGTGTGTGTGTTGTGAGGTTGTGTAAGTGTGTGTAAGTGTATATGTATGTGTCACCTAGGGTGTGGTGTGTTATGCGATGTGAAGATGTGTGTATGCAGGCACGGCCTCAGATCGAGCCGCACACTATCGTCCCTTGCAGAAAAGGTCAGTAAAATTTCACAAAAAATAGAGTCAAAACAGTAACTAGCACAAATAAAAATATAAAAATTAAAATCTACGCTCTATAATAGAGCTCTCAAGTAGTCCGCATACAAAAGTGCGCACTTGCAAAGTGCCCTCTGGGTCAACACACTATATTTTATGCAATAGGGTCAATATGGTCAATAATAATTAAAATGTAAAAAAAAAATGTAAAAATATCGTAAAATAACAACTAACCTAATGTAAGTCTCCCTTCGACAGGGTCCCGGCCCAGGAGATGGATACCCTGTGGAGATTCAAGCGATTTCGCACCGCTAAAATCGGCTCCCCGAACAAACTCGTACCCGGCTCTATGTAGAGTCACCCTTTTGTGACGAGCCGATAGAGCTCCCCGAGCCCTTCAAAACGAGCCCAAACTCGAGGGTCCTAGGCCAACCGGTTAGGAGACAATCGAGTTCCAAAGTTGGTGGTTCCAACGTGGTCCGAAACTTTGGAACCCGGTTCCCCCGCGAACCAACGACCGGAATACCCCGAGATTGGGTTCCCCAGAAAGGTCTCGGCGAGACCTATCTCCCGACGTGGCTGCCGGGCCAATCGGGTGACCCCCAAAATTTGACCCCCCAAAATTGTGGGGTCAAACCCCCACCCTACTTATACGACGCGGAGGGAGACGCCGAGTTGCCCAGCGAGAACCGGGTCCCGCTACGACCACCCGTTGCCGAGATATACCGGTTTGAAATTTTCCAAGATGGCGGATTTGCCGATGTTTGGACCAGTATATCTCGGGTCCCAGGCGTCCCAGCGAGCCGCAAAAAGTTTCCCGCTGAACGGCTCGGTCCCCCCTACCAGCTCGTGATGCGAAAACGGTCAAAAAATTTTTGACAAAATTTTTCGGAAATTTTTCCCACTTTCCCCCGAAATGCGTAGGGCGGGAAAGCCGGTGCTCCCCCGATGTCCCCAGTCGAAATCTGGAGCTTCTAGGACCCTCCGCCGCGGAGTTATGGGCGTTTCAAAAAAGCCAAGATGGCCGCCGTGCGTCCGAGGTCAGACTTTGACCGGCTATAACTCCGGAACGGTTGATCCCAGCGCTCCCAAAATCGATAGATGGGGTCGGCTTGAGGTCCTCTATCCCCTGGGGGGGGTTTCGCCCCAAAATAATTTTTTCGCCCCAATTGGTTCCAAACCAGATGAGGCTCAAAATACTTTTAAAAATACACCCTATACTGAAAACCGCCGTTGGCTAGGTCGATCCAGTCCGGAGATATTTCAGTTCCAAAAATGGTCCGAATAAATACAAAATGGCGGTTTTTACGAAAATCGTTATTTCCAACGCCAGAGGGGCCTTGTTTGGGCTTAGGCAAGTGTAGAAGGCTTGTCTAAACCCAACCCCACTGTTAGAATTAACGATTTCCTACCCGTTCTCAATTAATTTAGAAAAAACGCAAAAAATTATATATCTCCGCACTGGATTACACTAAAAATCTACAAAAAATTGTAAAAATCGTCTTAAATCTAGATCTAGCCAACGACAAAAATACAAAATAAAAATATGCAATTTTTCACACAAATTTGTATGAAAATGTGAAAAATATAGTTTTTCAATTTCCACAAGTTCAGTAATTGTCCTAAAAATCTGAAATTGCGTAGGCCTCTTCTCCTGATGAGCGCGCAACTTATAGCAGTTGCCGATTTTTTCTATCTATCCCGGTTCCGCTGCTATTAAGGTCTGAAGTTGGTACTTTGTAATGTGAATATAAAATCACCTGAATGCTGGAAAATTTTTCTCACAGCGGGAAAGTGTTGTTCGTGGTGAGGTCTTCCAGGCTGCAGAAAATCAGCGAGCTGCGACTACGGGATCTCGATGCACGTGGCCACGTGGTTTTGGAAAAAAGTTTTCCCCGGGGAAAGCAGCGCTTTCCCGGAGAAACGAAGTGAAGAGGCAGATGGGGCTCCACTGCCCGCAGCCGTAGACACTTTTTTCCTTCCGATCGGTTCACTTTTTTCTAACAAAATTCACTTTTTTGTAAAAACCACGTGGTGGAGTGAGCCAGAAACCCACTAAATCACTTTTCACGGCCACGCGGCGCACAAACTTGAGCTGCCCGATATACCGGCGGATGGGGGCCGGTGAGACGCACCTTACGACACTTGTTTCGTGCGAATCGGTTCGGAAAAACCCACTTTTTCGAAATTTTTTCTACGGAGCGAGGTTAAAACTGATCTGGTCACCGAGAGAGGTGAAGGGCGACTGTCGCCCGCCCCAGGTTAGGTTAGGTTAGGTTAGGTTAGGTTAGGTTAGGTTAGGTTAGGTTAGGTTAGGTTAGGTTAGGTTAGGTTAGGTTAGGTTAGGTTAGGTTAGGTTAGGTTAGGTTAGGTTAGGTTAGGTTAGGTTAGGTTAGGTTAGGTTAGGTTAGGTTAGGTTAGGTTAGGTTAGGTTAGGTTAGGTTAGGTTAGGTTAGGTTAGGTTAGGTTAGGTTAGGTTAGGTTAGGTTAGGTTAGGTTAGGTTAGGTTAGGTTAGGTTAGGTTAGGTTAGGTTAGGTTAGGTTAGGTTAGGTTAGGTTAGGTTAGGTTAGGTTAGGTTAGGTTAGGTTAGGTTAGGTTAGGTTAGGTTAGGTTAGGTTAGGTTAGGTTAGGTTAGGTTAGGTTAGGTTAGGTTAGGTTAGGTTAGGTTAGGTTAGGTTAGGTTAGGTTAGGTTAGGTTAGGTTAGGTTAGGTTAGGTTAGGTTAGGTTAGGTTAGGTTAGGTTAGGTTAGGTTAGGTTAGGTTAGGTTAGGTTAGGTTAGGTTAGGTTAGGTTAGGTTAGGTTAGGTTAGGTTAGGTTAGGTTAGGTTAGGTTAGGTTAGGTTAGGTTAGGTTAGGTTAGGTTAGGTTAGGTTAGGTTAGGTTAGGTTAGGTTAGGTTAGGTTAGGTTAGGTTAGGTTAGGTTAGGTTAGGTTAGGTTAGGTTAGGTTAGGTTAGGTTAGGTTAGGTTAGGTTAGGTTAGGTTAGGTTAGGTTAGGTTAGGTTAGGTTAGGTTAGGTTAGGTTAGGTTAGGTTAGGTTAGGTTAGGTTAGGTTAGGTTAGGTTAGGTTAGGTTAGGTTAGGTTAGGTTAGGTTAGGTTAGGTTAGGTTAGGTTAGGTTAGGTTAGGTTAGGTTAGGTTAGGTTAGGTTAGGTTAGGTTAGGTTAGGTTAGGTTAGGTTAGGTTAGGTTAGGTTAGGTTAGGTTAGGTTAGGTTAGGTTAGGTTAGGTTAGGTTAGGTTAGGTTAGGTTAGGTTAGGTTAGGTTAGGTTAGGTTAGGTTAGGTTAGGTTAGGTTAGGTTAGGTTAGGTTAGGTTAGGTTAGGTTAGGTTAGGTTAGGTTAGGTTAGGTTAGGTTAGGTTAGGTTAGGTTAGGTTAGGTTAGGTTAGGTTAGGTTAGGTTAGGTTAGGTTAGGTTAGGTTAGGTTAGGTTAGGTTAGGTTAGGTTAGGTTAGGTTAGGTTAGGTTAGGTTAGGTTAGGTTAGGTTAGGTTTTTTTTTTTTTTTTTTTTTTTTTTTTTTTTTTTTTTTTTTTTTTTTTTTTTTTTTTTTTTTTTTTTTTTTTTTTTTTACGCCTAGTTCTCCGATATTCATATTTCGGAGTTCTTGCTAAACTATTCCTTTCATTCCAGTTCTCGCTTGTGCTACTGCTCGTACTTTCATGCCTCATACTTTATCTTTCTTTTATACAACCTTTCATACAAAGCAATTAATTTGCTTCTATTCTGTTTATTAGCTATTCATCTTTTCTACTTATTTCTACTTGATTCTACTTCTATATATATATATGGGTATTAATTGTACACATTTTTATATTCTTTATTTCTTTCTTTCTTTTAGGATATCGGGATAAGGTTACTGGTTTATTTATTTCTTTTACACATTATTCTTAAGCTAACAACTTTGTCTATTCTAATTACATTTACTTCTTATATATTACTTACATTTTTATTTCTGCATACTTTACTACTATTATTTTTACAATGTTTTTTATTACATATATAAGATAATCTCAGATTATCTTAATATTAATAATTAGTCTACCGTGTTTCTCTTATTTACTAGTTTAACTATTTCTATACAGAAATCTAAAAACTGTGTTCTACTGTTTTTATCATTTATTAGCTGACTCAATTTTTCTAATTTTACCTGTATTTTTATTTTTTGTTCCAGATTGTACCGTTGCACGGCGTGAATTGGGCATTCCGTGATCAAGTGGGGAATGTCCTCAGGTTGACCCGGTTCGCAGGCGCACGATGGATCCTCCTTGCACTTGAACCTGGCCAAGTACTCAGAGAATCCACCGTGCCCTGTCAGTAGCTGCGTTGTGTGTTTTGTGGGTTCGAACTTCTTGATAGTGGCATATGCATCCACCGCGCTCGGAAAGAAGAGCTTTGTGACTGAGGCGGTCACGCCCGACGCGTACCTCCGGTTCCACTCGCCAAGCGAATCATTACGAATTTTCCGCTTGACGAATGAGACCGGACAAAGGTCGTAGTCGGGTGCCCGCCTCAGCCCCAAGGCTGCTTCTTTCGCTAGTTGGTCAGCCCTCTCATTTCCCTCCATCCCCGCGTGTGCCTTTATCCAGAACAACTTTATAAGTTTATTCTGGTGAAAAGAGGTTCTGATGTTTTTCCTTGTTTGCACTGCTAAGGGATGGAGACAACTGGGATTTGTAACCGTCTGAAGTGCCGCGGTTGAGTCACTATAGATTCCAAAAGAGGCCGGCTCATGTTTGAGGATCACCCTCGTTGCTTCGCATATGGCCAAGAGTTCCGCCTGGTAGACAGTACAATAGGATGGCAAGGCAAGTTTGAGGGCTTTGGTTTCAGCCCCGTCCCTCCACACGGACAACGCAGCTCCCACCTTGCCCTCAATCTTGCTGCCATCCGTGTAAATTTGCATAGTGGTGTCACGAGTATCGTCCACTTGCTCGTTGGTCTCCAGGCTTAGGAACTCCAGACGCATATGTTCCGCAGGGTGAGGGTTTTCCATGACCGAATCCATTCGCTCGATCTCCCTCCCCCCCAGATCCGGGATGGGATCCCCCCTCCTGACCCTATAAAGCAAGGCCGCTTCGCGAACGCGAATATCAAGAGGGAGTATCCCCGCCAGGAGTACTGCCGAGTGGAGGGAGACCGTGCGATATGCTTTACTTATTTTTTGTGCGAATCCTCGCTGTATAAAGTTTAGCCTCTTCTGAACTCCCAGCTTCCCAACCGCTGGCGCCCATACGCCGGCTGCATACAACACTATCGGCTCGACTGTGGCAGTGTAGATTGTATGGATCACCTCCGGGTGTAAACCCCAACTTGTCTTTGCCGCCCTGGTCAGTTGCTTATAGATGTTGGTGACTTTTTTACAGGTGTTATCGACATGTTTATTAAAAGTTAATTTGCTGTCGATAGTGAGGCCAAGAATCTTAATCTCCACAGATGTGCCAATGCTTATCCCACCCATGCTCAGACGTGGTGTGTCGTATTTGAGCTTCCTTGTCATGACCATTGCGTTGGTCTTGTGAGGTGCAAATTTAAGCTTGTTTGCATCTCCCCACCTCTGAACATGGTCAAGAGCGGCATTGGCACATCTCTCTATCTCAGCAGCTGTGTCACCGTGGAAGACCAGGACGACGTCATCCGCGAATGCTTGCGCATAATTACCCCTTTCCTCGAGACTTTGCAACAATGGATCCAGTAAGAGATTCCAGAGGATTGGCCCGCCAATTGAGCCCTGGACGCAACCCTTTTTTGTACTTTTTCTGTGTTCCTTACCGGCGTATCTCACCCGGACCGATCTATCTTCCAGGTAGCTATTTATCAGTCTTCTAAGGCCCTCCGGACACATCTCCTCCACAAGTCGGATTTTGATTGCCGGCCACCAGGCGCTGTCAAAGGCGCCCTCTATATCCAGGGAGACCAGCACCACGATCTGCTTGTCATCAAGCTTTGATCTTATGTGCTGGACCAGGGTATACAGGGCGTCCTCACAGCTCCTTTGTGGCATAAATCCGTATTGGTGGGGGCTGATTTTTGGGTGAAGATGGTGCCGCAGTCTTGCCATTATCATCTTTTCAAATATCTTGCCCATGACTGGGAGCAGTCCAATAGGCCTATATGATTTAGGAAGACTGTAGCTTTCCCGCCCTGGTTTGCGTAGCGCGATGACGGTTGCCTCTTTCCAGGTGTTCGGAAAGTGGTGAAGTATGAGGCATTTGTTTGCCATGGCAAGGAACAGCTGGGGCTCGTTTCTGATGGCGTGGTCGCAGATGTCCGCCGTGAGGCCGTCGGCCCCTGGTGCCTTCTTGGAGTTAAAGGATTTAACCGCCATTTCAAGTTCGAAGAGAGTGAACGGAGGGTCCCACTGTTCCGCGCAGGGCTCCCCGCTCACTCTTCTCGCTCTTTCTCTCAAGCAGGCCTGTTCTGCCGTATCCTCTTCCTCCAAGTCTTCCGGGTAAAACACGTCGGCTAGGAGCCTCACGGACTGTTCCGCGTTCATGGCCACGCCATTCAGTTCCAGGAGAACGTCCTCCGCTCTCTTGGCGGTTCTGCCAATCACCCTGTAGATCCCCTCCCACATTCCTTCCCTATCCTGTTTACAGCAGAACTCTTTCCAGCTGGCGATCTGGGCTTTTTTGGCTTCCGTTTCGTACGCTTCTTTTATCTGTAGGTAGTCGCCCACTACTCTATCACGTCGGTTGGGTGCAGCAATTTTAATCCTACGCCTTTTAGTGGTAACCTCCTTTTTAAGTTTGGCGAGTTTCTCGGACCACCACGGAACCCTTATCTTTTGGTCAGTACGTTTGGTGGGTATGGAAGTGGTGCAGGCTTTTGTGACCAGTGCCGTATACTTGGTTACAGCGTCCTCAAGTTGTGCCTTATTGGTGATATTTACCACTTCGGTCACCGTTAGGCTGTTTTCAGATTTCAGCTTATTTAGCTCACTGTGAAACCGGTTCCAGTTGGCTTTTTTGGTATTAAACAGCCTTGTTGTGCGCTTGATATCCGTGCCTTTTGACCTTTGCAGTCTAATTCCAAAAGTGATTCCGTTGTGGTCCGAGCTCGTGAGGTTCACCTCCACCTTCCAGTCTACTACCAGATCTAATGCGTTGGCCGAGCAGGTGGTTACGTCCACATGGCTTTGGTAGCGCTGACCTCCTCTGACGGTATCGAACGTCGGGGTGTCACCTTCGTTTAGTACACAGAGGCCCAGTTCATCCAACATCTCCATCAGTTCCTCACCCCGATCGTCCACCTCTACGCTACCCCACCATCTGTTCCATGCATTCGCGTCCCCCCCAATAATTTTCATCCCCAATCCAGGTGTCTCGGCTACGGTTTTTAGCTCGCGGATATAGGGACCTATAGGGCGGCTCGGCTCGAAGTAATATGAAACCAGCGTAATCGTCCATGCCTCGGTTGAAAGTCCCACCACCACGATGTGGTCGGTGGTGAGATGGGGGTATTGCACCACGTCTAGGCTACCGTCAAATACAGCGATGGCCGCTTTGACGGTGCCCTCCCCCACGGCATTACTTTGGTATATCCGGACGCCTGCGTAGTTCCTCATTCCCCGAGCCGCACCGATGTAGGGTTCCTGGATTAGGGCGGCCGCAATCCTGCGTTTTGAGGCCTCAATAATAAGCTCCTCCTGGGCGATTTTCTTTTTCTGGAGGTTGGCCTGGAACACACGGTATGCCAAGTTCCCCGTCTCCACCTTAGCAATATGCTACAGTGGACCGTGCTATTGTATCCCATCGCCTGCGGACAGGGCAATCCTCGCTGAAGGCGTTGTGATCAGTGCGAGCCATTTTCGCCTTTGTGCAGTTTTTACACGTCGGCGTGACGCCAAGCGTCCACAGCTCGCACTTTGCCTTTAAATGGGGGCCCCCACAATGGCTGCAGGTGTCGGTTTCCTCCGTGCAGTATCTCCTGGTGTGGCCGTAAGCCAAGCACCGGGAGCACTGCACCAGAGGTGACTGGTCCACAACCCGGACCCGTTGCAGATCCACATGTAACGCACCCAATCCCGTTACTCTTCTCCAAATAGTTGGAGATACGGCCAGGACTAGGTGGTGGGTGTGGGGGTTCCTGGTTCTTTTCTTATATCGTACCTGAATCCGGTCATCCTCCTTCCCGAGGCCAACAAAAACGTCCCGGTTTTGCTTTCGGATTGCGCCGAGTACCTCCTCATCCGAGTTGACACTCAGCACATCTTTCAGCATCACCAATGGGTCCTTGTTTTTGATATCCTCGACAATGAGCCGACCGGACTCAAGCCTCTCACGTGCCTTGTCCCTGTCCGCCGACGTCGGGCACCCGAGGATGATTTTTCGGTCCTTGGCACGTCGGACCTTTTCCACTTTTACCCAGCCCTCCTTTGCGTCCACCGCCTTTCGTACCCTCTCCAGAACCTCGTCCCCTGACTCGTCCTCCTTGTCCGACGAGACTATGATGGAGTGGAGAGCAGGTCTCTCTGGGCTTCGCACAGGTGGCAGTTTTGCGGCCATGGACGCATAGGTGGGGTTTGCTAACGCTGCGGTGTTCTCCTGCAGTGCCGACTGCACTGCTCTCATCGCCTCGGCATTTTGGTTTAGGAGCTTCTTGTGCTCTTCAATTTTTTCCACGAGTGTGGCATACTCCTTGTTTTGGGGTTTGGGCTGTTCGGCTGTGGGCTTCTCCTTGGGGGTTTCGGGTTTTGCCTCCAGCTGTTTTACCAGCGCGAACAGTCTTTTTAAAGCCTGCATGACCCCGGTTTTTATGTCGCTTCTCAGGTTGCGCGATTCTCCCAGAAATTTCATGCCACTTTGCATGTATGCCTTGGCCTCTTCGAGCTTGCTCGTATACACCTTTGCGCTTATGTCCTCGGGGCTAAGATGAAGCCTCGTGACGACCCCAGCAGACCCGCTACGCCCGGAAATAGGCGATCCCAGTGCAGTCTTGGTCGGTTCCCCCACGGGAACCGCCTCGCCAGTTCCCGACCCAGGTGCAGCCTCACTGAGTTTAATTGCAGACTTAGCTCCCCGGGGCCCCTGCCCGGACGCAACTCCACCGAGCCCGGACCCAGGCGAAGTTTTTGAGCCTCTGGCACCAGCCGGTCCCGATCTAGGCGCAGCCCCACTGGCCGCGGACACCGCCACCTTCCGAGGTGCGGTTTTATCTATTCCCTCGCCTCCCTGAAAAGTCTCCAGGCTTCGCCTGAAGGCAGACTGCTTCACCACAGTCCTGGCTAGATCCTCCTCTTCCCCTCTAGCCCTTTCCGCATCCTTCGTCACCGGAGTTCTAGGCGTAGCCATATTGTCACACGTTTATGGCTCCTCAATTAAAAGTCTGGTGGTATGTAAAGGTACCCCAGGTGTGTTCACGTAGAGTTGGTGTGCACGGTATAGTTTGTGTGGTGTGTTGTGTGCAAGTAGTGTAGTGTTGTGTGTATTCGTGTATGTAGTGATTGAATGCTATGTGTGTGCGTGTGTGATTGTGTGTAGTATGAATGAGCGCAGCTCTGACGGTTGCTGCGCGACGTCTAATTTAATAGGCAAACAAAATTAAAGTAGGTTGTGCGGCCAATAGGGGCCTAAGTCAGGTATAATAATATGGTAGAGTCACTCTACCTGTCTTTGGTAGCCCTGCTACTCGTCTTATTTTGGCCAATAGGGCCCTGGTCTAATTGAGTCAACTTAATGCTTTCTACAAAACAGTAGAGTCAAAATTTGTACATATATATATACCCAAGTCTTAAATCTATTTATTAACTAGCTTACACACTAACCTAACCTAAGTCGCCCTCTGATAGGGTCCTGGCACGTGAGACAAAGGCCCCACAGAAATTTGAGCTCAGGAACACCGTTTGCGGCGGTTCTGCAAGCAAACTCTATCCTGACTCTACGTAGAGTCACTCTGTTGAGCCTATCAGATAGGCCTCCCCGAGCCCTTCACAACGACCCCAAACTCGAGGGTCCTAGGTCCTCCGGTTCGCAGATAGCGGGGTTCCAAAGTTTTCGTGCAAAATTTGCACTAAAGTTTAAAACC